>CM044116.1:7799715-8062650 GCA_024174645.1 Lemna minuta
CGAGACCGTGTGAAAACGACGACCTCGCGGTTTCGTCTCGTCAATATCCTCTTGGTCCGGAGGCATAGGATTTCTTGTCGTGGATTTGCCAAGAGCTATAGCCCACATTCAATACTGGACCTAACGTACGCGTCAGAATTCTCTTTCCTATATTCCGTTTTACCCTATCTAAGATCGTCCAATGGCGATGGAGATGAGTAGAGGAAAAACTTCAAAAAGTAATTAAACTTAAGAGTGAGGGATCGAAGCTAACCTGCGGGGCGGGATGCCCGATGGGTCATGGCGAAGTGGAGATTCTGCTCAGCAATGTTGACCAGAGAGGGACGATACGAAGCCTTGGAGGTTGATCCTAGATGTGTCCGGGTAGGTCCGTGGGAGACAACTTGGAAGGCGTCATTGGTACGAGGTCGACGTGGGCACGGGGGTGGAGGGACCACTAGCATAGGCGAAGTGAGCACACGCAGACGACAAGCCATCGTGGCTTTTGATCTTATCAAAGGAACTCGCGAAGGATGCATTCACGAGTTTATCATGCAGTATCATACGTATTGCTCTGCATGCAAGATCACATGCTAATTAGACATGATAATAATGAGTATTTATGCATATTAAGGTATAAAAGATTCCATTCCTATGCAAGTTATCATATTTTTGAGTCTTTATCTATCATTCTATAAAAAAATCATTATAAGATCAAAATACACAAATTTAGGATTAATTATCAAAATAATTTATTTGAGATTATAACTTCAGAGAAGGACGATCGCGATTTAATCATCAAAGGCTCACTTAAATCCATTTAAGGCACGTGCGTTGATGAAGATCGCGTGGACCCAAAAGTCCACCGCATCGACGCACGATAATCCACGCGCTTCGATCCAACGCATCACATAGTTCCATGTGTCCTGAAAATAAAAGAAAAGAAGGGAATATAATCCCACATGGAGAAAAACAAAGTGAATATCGACTATAAAAGGGGGCTGGCGTAACGCTTTTGCGTTACCGCCCCAAAATACTAACTAGGGCCCGCTGACCCGTGGGCCCTTCACTCGCAAGCCCAGTCACTCTCTCTCTCCACGTGGCACCACCTAGGCGTCTGCGTGGGCTTGCGTGGCCCTGCCACGCGTCCGCTCTACCTCCGCGCCATGCAGGCGCTCGCGTGGCTCTGCCACGTGGCCTTGCTTGCCACGTCGCATCCGCACAGGTCCCGCGCAATAAAATACCCCCCTTTTTTGCTTATTTTAGAATTTTTAAATGATTTAAAATGAAAATAATATTTAGATAAATTCCAGAAAATTCCTAATATTTGTAAAAATTATAACTTTCAAAATACAGCTCCAAATCAATTCAAATTTATTTTGTTGGATCAGAAATTGAATAATCTATTAGTATAAAAAAAATTATTAAAATAGTAAGATGATGAATTTTAATTAAACAAATACATTCATGTATTTTCTAAAATAACTTTATAAAAATACATGAATATTCATAAGCATCATTTCTCTTATCATTTAATCATAAAAACATACTTATGATCTCAAATATAATTAGGATTAAAATCATATTGTTTAATTATGTATAATAATCCATAAAATGATGTATTTTTAGATCATAACATGAAATTATACAGAATGATAGAAATATACTTAAAATATGATAACATGCATAAATTTGGAATAATTAATGCCTTTATTTGCATTAATAATCATGTAAATTCATGTATAAAAATCATGTTATCAATATCCCCCTTCTTTGAAAATATAAATGATTCTTGAATGTTTAGATCAGTTGATCCTTTTGAACATCTCAATGCTTGAATCTCTTATTTTCTTCCTCCTCTAAACCAATTAAATTCTCCTAAAAAAATTTGTCTCATTAAGCCATTTAAAATCACTTAATCACCTAACTATATGTCAATAATTTCATTTAACTCATTCACCAAGGAAAGTCTTCATTTAGACATAAATCATGGTAGCATGAATAAAAATGGGTGACTTTGATGTTACAAGTCTTAAAGGTAACAAAAATGAGCATTTTAAATTACCAATTTTGTGTGTTATCATAAACCCCCCTAGTTCTCTTATCGCTAACTCTTGATTTATATCATGCCCAAGTATTTTAAGTGTCCCCTATCAGTGCCATGCTTTGATTGTTTTTCAAGAACCAATCCTCAGAGGATTGAGTTGATTAGCTTATTGAGAGTCATTGTTTTCAAGTTGATCAGAAGTTAGAAAATTCACATCTTTTAAAGTTGAACGCCTCCTGAATCCAATTTTTTTTGTTTGATAATCATAAGAGATAATAAGAGAATAAATTTTTAACTCAAAAAATACTCTACTTGCTTAAGAAATTAAAACTAAATAACTTTAGAGTGCATTGAAAATGTTTTTCTTTATTATTTTACACTTATAACTCAAATAAAATGTCAAAAATATAATTAGGATAATCTATTAAAATTCAACTCTTGATTTATGCATGATTAACCCTTAAAATAATTCATTTTTAGATTTTTGATCAAAATCTCATAGAATGATGAATATTCACTATACACATGATAACGTGTCTAACAATGTTATGAATTGTGCCTTAAAATGCACTAATAATCATCTAAGATTAGGTATAAATTATGCACGTTATTTTTCTCTATTTTTGAGTCTTACACATGAGCTGGCAGAGGGTCTAAGTCAGTTTTCCCCCTTATTTTCACGAGTGGTTTAGGATTGCTCATGGGCCATAGGAATGATTGGGAGAATACAACATTTAAAATAAAAAAACCATAAAAATAACATTTAAGCATCAAGAACTGATAGGGGGAAGAAAATCCATATCTTTAAGTCATGGCCGTTGGATCTTCATTAGAGCATCCATATTATGGCCTCTATTCGCATGTATACAAAGTGTCGTGTAACAGTTGTTGTTTGATCTCCATCGAGTGCTCAAAATGATGAATTGTCTCCACGAGAGTCCATCAAATGCAATTAGTCTCAACTGTTTTAACTCTTGAGATGAACGGATTTGATTTGTCAACGGTTGTAAAGCTAATCGACATGCAATCAAATCTCGACATGTACCCCAGCCAATCAAATAAAAATATTACACATGGAAAATATTAGTGTGATACAACTTTTATATAACGGCTAGAAGGCTACTTAAAGAAATCGGCCTATTTAAGGGAACTTAGCACTCATGGTGCGCATTAATTAGGCGCATTAAAATCCAACTCACATAAAATGTGGATTTAATCAAGCATAGTTTAGTGTAGAGGTGTGTAAAGATTG
This sequence comes from Lemna minuta, assembly GCA_024174645.1. Lineage (NCBI taxonomy): Eukaryota > Viridiplantae > Streptophyta > Magnoliopsida > Alismatales > Araceae > Lemna > Lemna minuta. The sequence continues at coordinate 7,802,994 of CM044116.1, forward strand.
AATCCCAGGAGAATTAGACTATGTTCTTGAGATGTTTTAGAATTCGTTTTAATCAGATAATGGATTGGGGTAACATATTATGGAAAAATATTAAGTTTAAAAATGAGACTCAAAGATCTATCCATGAAAATTTAAAATACTCAAATTAGATCTACATCTATGGAGAAATCAAATAGCAAAGTAAGAGAGAGAAAATCATCACTAAGAGAGAGAAACCAATAGAAATTTAAAAAGGTCACTTAATCTAAGCTTCAAAGCTAAAATCAAATACTACATGATAATAGATTCATAAGAATACACGAAAACTAACCCAAAATTGCTTTAAAAATAATCCAATTATTTGTCAGATCAAGGCTTTGATTTCGTGATTTTGAGGATAGGAATTTGAAGGTCAAGTGTTAATTTCTCCCACTCTATTTACCAAATATTCACTTCAATAGCTCAATGAATGCGGAATTGAATCTAGAACATGATAGAAATTAAGGATTTTAGGATCATCTATGAAAAAGGTTTGATAAAAGAAACATTTAAGAATGCTTTCACTGTTGAAGAGAGAGAATTTCAAAATGACTTAAATTGGCATGCAAAAATGGTCATTTAAAGTGCTCATTTTTATCACCGTTTGAGTTTGAATGTCAAAATCCTCCATTTTTCTTGCATGTTATCATGATTTTATGTTAAAATGAAGATTTTCCTTTATGAATCAGCTAAAGGAGTTTATTGACAAATAATTAGAACAATTAATTGATTTTAAGGGCCTTCATGTAAAATTTTTTTAAGGAGAACATAATTGGTTATCAATATCCTTGATCGATCCATATATTTATTTTTTTGTAAGAAAATAAAGCAAAAAAAATTTAATTTCGGATACGAATAAAAAAAATTCTATAACTACACATTTTTATATTTATTTTATTTTTTTAATAAAAAAATTCTCAATTTCTACTACTTTAAACCTTGTCCTCAAAGGGCTAGTTGTGAACTGGCGAGCCTTGAAGATAATAGACAAGTCATGTACATGGAAGGCACAAACCAATCATAGGTACATTCCAAAACACACCATGTACAAAGAGTCATTATTACAAATACGCGGGCGGGGTTCAGCCAAATGATAACATGCAAATTATACATGAAAATATATGATTATTAATGCAAATTAAGACATAAAACATGATATTCTTATGCATGTTATCATATTTTGAATGTATATATTTTATTATATGAAAATTTAAGTTATAATATCAAAATATACTATTTTAGGGATAATCATGATAATTAAGAGAAAATATTTTATTTGAGATTATAATTGGGCTTTAATGTTAAATAATAAGAGAAAATACTTTTTCTGTACTCATTTATTTTTATACATTTTATTTTCTAAGAGCAATGAAAATATTTTTGAAATAAAAACTTATTCTATTGGTATTTATTAAATTTAAAATTTTAAACTGATAGATAATTTAATTTTTGATCTAAAAAAATAAATTTGGATTAATTTGTATTTATATTTTGAAAGATATGAATTTTCTAATTTTTCAAGATTTTTCTAGAATTTTTCTATTTTTTATTAATTTAATTGGATTTGTTTTGAATTAAAATGAATAAAAAAATATATTTTTATCGCATGCTAACATGGCAGCTGACGTGGCATGGGCAAAAAATGCAGCACCATGTGGCAGCATATGTGATCGTCACGCGTCACACAATATGTGCATGCATGCGCGTGTGTGTAATTCATGAGAATAAGCATGCATTTTAGGATTTTTGCTATCTCATTAATTACTCATAGCTTATATACCGTCAAATCACCGTTATTTTTTTCATGTGGGACTACTTTCTTTTGTTTTTATGCACATATGATATGGTAAAATGTGAAGCCTCCGATCACGCGAATCGCGATCGTCGATCTTCACTTAAGTGAAGGGTTATGCGACGCACTCTAATTGGGTGACGATTTGTTTTATAACATTTTAATTTCAGCCGCAGATCTGAGGACTTATAACGGCTGAGATTAAGTGCGTCCTATGGGCTTTGATGAACGCGTGGTGATATTTCTGATGTCGATTCTCGATCGGATGGATGCAATCACACAACGATTCTTCTTCACACGCAACATGACGAAATCTGGTCGCTTCATCTCCGATCAAATAGACGCGACTTAATGGCAACGATTCGCATCCATGAGTTTCATATGAGCCGTTGATTGAAGATGAAGAGTCAAATCACACGGCGAATCCCAAATCTACCAATAAATATACATGTTCTTTGACGATGTTAAGCATTCAAGGGTATTTGGAATAATCAAATTGTTTAAACATCTCAATCCTTGAATCTCTTGCATTCCTTCACTTCTAGATCAATTTTTGCGTCTAATGAGTGTTTGAAAGTAAGATTTTATTGAGAGAATAGGGAGAAATTGATTCTTGAATGCCAAAAATTGTCTTCGAATTCGCAGAATAAAAAGCTTTTGATCCAGTGATCAATTGGATCAATTCATATTCTATCTCAAGTTAGAATTCATGTTTTCCTCCTAATCTTTCTTCCTATAACATCAGATTTTAATTTCAAATTGTAGATTACTCAAATTTTAGATTTAATTCTAGTTTTCTCTCTCTTCGTGTTCGAATTTTCTACCTGATTTTTGCTCGTTGATTTCTTCACGAATTGTGATCCAAGTTCTGTGATTTTTGATTCCATTTTTCTTTGAGTTATCTTTCTAAAAATACCAAAATCCCTAAATTTTCACCTCAATTCATTATCCGATTTGATGAAATTTGAAGAAAGATGCAAAAAAATTCTTCATGGATTCGACCCTTATTCACCTCTATACTATCTAATTCATGATTATTGATCAAAATTGGTGAGTTTTGAACTTGTTATGGCACGAGTCCGCATGTTTTCAACGACCTAGCAGATTCATCTTGTCACCAATCATAGGCACACACAATTTATAGAAGTTAATTATAGCGTGGGGTACAATCATGTGTGCGGCGTGATACGTATTAGAGCACCTAATGAACTAGCGAATGCATTCTTTGTGAGTTTGACATATATAAGAAAAGTTGGGGGAATATAGGGGTTTTTTTTATTGCCTGTTCCAATCTATCATTTGTATGGAGGATAGAATGGGTCCTAGAGCATTTAGCAATGACCTTAAGCTAAATTTTGTGCAGTTTCAAGGTCGATATTGTCATGTTGAAGCATTAGGGATCATTGAGATTGGGGTAGAAACTTCTTGCTCGAGGATGATGAAGAATGCAAGTTAACGTTGCAACGAGGTTTGTAGAAGGGTTATTTAGGTGATTATGCTTGTATTACACCAGACTTATAGTGGTTTGCGTGTTAATTCATGAAATTTGTTCTTGATATTCTGAATTTTTAATTTTTAATTTTCCATTAATTGAAATAGATTTTTATTTTTGCATCATTTATAGTTCACATTTTTAATTCTTAATCTTGTTAAATAACCATTAAAACATTAAATTCCATTTAATCCTCAATTAATCTACTCATTTTTTGCCTAATTTGGTGAAATTAGTCCTTCTTGGCCTCAAGAACAACAAAGTTAACCAATTCTAGCATTTCTTGCATTCATAACAGCCCCCCCCACAAAATTCTTACTCTTTTGGGCATAAATGAAACTTAAAAAAAAATTTAGGGTTTTAAATGGTTAAGAAAATCCAAGTTCACTACTTTTCTTCTTTTAAGAAAAGCCAAGTTCACTATGTTTTTAATTTTCTACCCGTTTGAATAGGAAAAATAAGAAAAGCAAGATGCTAAGTTAAAAGACTAGTAATGATAAAAAAAAATTAAAATGAAGTTTCAAAGTCGGTAAAATATTGAAGTCATGGTGAACTAAGGTGAAACTGGCATTTCTTGACCAATTTCACTTGTTTTTCCAAGAATTCTCATTAATTGAGGTGCCAAATTTATAGAGACACTTTATCTTAATATGAAAAATGATGAGATAATATTGAATTTCACTATTTCATAGGTATTTTCTTGCATTGATCTACTCATAGCAATAAAATGAGTGATTTTTGGCCAATTTTTCTTTTATTTTAGAGAATTTCATGCATTTGGTAAAATTCGTGCTCTAAATGAGTTAAATAAAATTGTTGTCACCACATTCTTTGGATTTGACCCGTTAGTGAGCCTTGTACCTCTTATAGCCTGGATATTAAGGGAAGTTTATAACGATATGACTCCAAATACCAGAACAATGATATGATTCACCACAATTTTGGGACTTATGAATTGGCGACGTTGCCAGGAAGGTGTAAGGTCAGTTTCTTTTTTCTATTTTAGGATAATTCGAGAAAATTTATGAGAATTATATATCTGTAATCTTAATTTTAGCTAACCAATTGCAAAACTATTTTTTTACTCAAACTGAAGCATAACACTATATGCATAGGAGAAGATCCTTAAAACATAATTTGATGGTTCAACTCGGAGAAGAAGAAGAGCGAGAGCAAGAAAAGGGAATTGATCATAAAAGGAACTATGGAAGAAGAGGTAAAGGACCAACATGGGGCAACATTGAAGGAATTTTTAGCATCATCAGATTAGAAAGCATTCACAAGGATTTCAACATCTGTAAATGAGAACTCAAACTTCAGGATAGATACCATAGTTTTGAATTTCTTACTAAGCTTCCATCGGATGTTTAGTGATGAGCCGTATGAATTCTCATGCAAATTCTCTTAGTTTTGCTCATCCTATTACCTTCATCTACGCCATTTTGGATAGTCCCTGGGTAATTTTGGTCCACATGGCACCCCAAAAAAAAAATCGAGAACCACGATCGCTAAGATAAAAAAGAGAGAGGAAATGCAAAGGAGAGTAGAATTTGGCCATAGAGTATGTATTGATAAAAAAAACTAAACTTGGCAATGAAGAAAGATCATTATCCACTCCCATTTACTAATCAAATTTTATAGAAATTTGATTAACACAAATTTTATTGCCTTTTAGATGGCCATTTGGGGGTAAAACCAAATTGCAGTTCATGAACATAACAAGAGAAACCACATTTACATGCCCAGTATGTACTTTTGGATTGAAGAGAATGCCATTTGGCTTATGCAATGCTCTGATGACTTTTCAACGATGCATGAATGCGCAATTTTTTTATTTTCTAGGAGAATTCTTGGAAATTTTTGTGGATAATTTTTATATTTTTGGTATTTCTTTTGATGAATGCTTAACTAATCTTGAGAAACTTTTGAAAATTTGTGTGCAGACCAAACTTATCTTAAGTTCGAAGAAGTCCCATTTTATGGTGAAAGAGGGGATAGTCTCGGGCCATCTTATCAAAGCACCCATTTTACAAGCTTTAAGATAGGATTTACCCTTTGAGCTTATGTGAGATGCTTCATTGAAATTAAATTTTGTTCATTGTCATTCTTGTGTGATGTTTGCGATGAAGCCCATGAGCATATGCAAGGACCAAGTGAATTATGATGAGATCATAATTCAATGATCACTAGTCTTTAACATATATTATAAATATTCCTATTCGTGGGATATTAAAAAATGACATCAAATTATCTAGAAAGAATAGCAATGTCTGATCAACTCATATGATGAGAATGGCTGATCTTATGGATATCAATGAGGGAACACCGATAGTGGGTGCTCTTTGGAGAAATAAGTTCACTAAATTTATCCATATGAATCCCTGAATGGTTTTATACCTAAGTGTCGATTAGGTTGATTCAAATCACGGTGATGTATATGGTTCTTTGACCTGAGACACCAAAGGCATCTTGTGGATGGATGATCATGTTTTGACTATGAACTATGAATCCCTACCCATGGGATCTCCAAAATATCATAGATTGGATAAGACATGAAGTCCTCGAAGGTGATTGAGTTGTCAAGATGAGATCGTCTGCCCTCGGTTTAAGAGGAGACCCATTGAAGAAATAAGATGTGGTTAAATGCTTGGCCAAGGTAGTGGAAATATTAAAGAATGTGTTCTCAATGATTTCCTACTTGTATCAATACTAAATTTAATGACTGATTGGGTTTTGATAGTTAACCATACCCTAAGTCATTCATGAGTCTCACACAGATGAAGGATTATATGTACATCGTAACTAATGACGACACAGTTCTAACATACTTCATATATCATAGAGCAAGTGGAGTAGATTATCACCCACTAGGCTGGCGACTCAACCTATTGATTGGGTTAAATCAATCCTTAGTCAATTAATCTATATTTTGATGTAATTAATTGAAAAGTAAGACCATTAAGTGTTATTGGGTCGATGGAGTCATTAATTAGTGAGATATATGGACCTAGAGGATCACACACATAAGGTCAAAGGGCGTTGGTAGATATAGACATAAATATACGAGTTTTTTTTGTGAAAAGTTCACATTCCTAAATTCTATAAAAAGGGGGAGGATGACCATAACAAGGGTGCCCATGTGAGAAGAGTGGAAAATTGTCCCCTTTCTTCTCTTCCTTTCATGGTGACGAGTATTGCATTGGACATGCTTGAACGACTTCAATAACTCCTTCAGATGATCCCTGTATGTATGAATTTTACAATATACTAGATGATTGCATCATCTAAAATAGATGATGGGATCATCTATTCTTGATGCTTGAACTTTGATAACTTTTTAATTCAACATCTTGTGTTGTATTCGATGTTTTGATAAAAAATTTGGAGAGCTTGTCAAGTCTCATGATGTAGGACCGGTGTACACACCGGTCACACACCGCCCTATAAGGGATGAAACTAAGGCAGAGAGATCCTAGGGTGACCTACAGTGAGATGATGTTCTAATGATGCAATCAAGCAGAATACCGTCCCGTGTTTCGTCTCCGGAAATCCAGGGGTGGTCGAGTAGTGGCAGTCCGGGAAGCCTTCCGATCCGCGTCCTCGCGGGCGCAATGGCCGTGAGTCGTCGAGGGAAGCTCGACAGTCAACCCGACGGGTCGGACCACGGTCAGAATCCTATCAAATCGGCTAAGCACTCGCCCTAAACTAAGTGCCGACGGCGGTGGAGACAAGCGCGGGAAATACTGCAACAGATATAGATCTTCAACGTAAAGGAGAGGGGATGATTGCCTAACCTGCGGGGCGCGAGCCCGGTCGGTCGTGAGGAGGGAAGTCGTTCGAACGCGGCACGGACGAGTAGTAGTGGTAGCCCTCGGCGGCGTCGTCGTAATCTCAAGAGAGTACTTGGCCTGGTGAAGACGAGGGACGAGCAAAGAGCGATATGTGAGGAGCTCGCTAGCTTGCAGGGGACACGGACAAAGGGCGGGGTCCGGCTGATCGTGGAAGCCCAGCGCGCCAATCAGCTACGAACACTGGCGGAGCGATTGGCAGAGCAAGCAGGGGCAGGTAAATCGCGTCCGCACACGTGAGGGTGAGATGTAGTAAATTCGGCTAAGGCGGGGCTGGGGATGATTCCGAGGCACGGTCGGGGCGTCACTTCAGGTAGGAGGCGGCCAGAGAGTTAGGGTAGGAGTTTGTGCCGGGTGGTAATCCGCGCCGTTTTTTCTGAGAGGGAGGACGTTGGCGTCGCCCTGAGGGGGGCGTTGGTGTAGAGGCGTCGCGAGAGCAACCGGCGAGAACACGGGAGAGTGGGAAAGGGAATCTAGGACGGTGAGGATGAGAGGCAGGGCCTGAGGTTGGTTTCGGAAATGTCAGCGGGGAAGTGAGAGAGAGGAGGCGGATTGTTAGGCGTTCCGTGAATGTCGGGGGGATAGGAAATTCGGCGGACGAACCAGGAATTTACGATCGAACCTGGAGGTGGTTTCTGGAGGAATCCGAATTTTTGGGAGGACGAGGGGTGAAGCGTTTCCCGGTGAGTCTCGACGTTCTCCCTCCGAAGTTGATAGGGAAGATCGGGACTCGTCTTGATCGAGTCGGGAAGGGGAAAATCCGGGACTGGGGGATATCGAGGAGGAAGATAGGATGTGGCGAGGAGTGGCGAACAGGGGCAGAACGAGAATGCTGGTAGTTGGTGATTTCGAGGTGTTGTAGGAGGATGAAATGCAGGGAGAGGCGGAAGACTTCGGACGATCGGGTGGGGGAAGAGATATTGGAGGCTTCTGCCGAGGCAGGAAATTTCCAGAGAGGTGTGGAATTTGGCTGGAATGTTGGCGGACGAGATGATGTCAGGTGGAAAGTTTGGTCTAGTGGAAAATTTGCGGGAAGGAGGGGAGGTGGGTCGGGAAGTAGGAGGGGAATCGCGAGAGAGGAGATTCGGGAGGAGGCAGTCAGGGATTCCGACAGGGTGAAAAAATATGCAGCAAGAAGTTGGGCGGCGGTGGAAGGATTTGCGGCAAGGATTAGAGGCGGCTAGAGATGGTGGAGGGTGTGGAGAAAATGGGGAAGGGACAAGGGTACGTGGAGGGGATTGAGGCGGCACAACAATCCAGCAGCGGCGGCCTGTGGCGGCAGCGGCGGCGGCCTGTGGCGGCGGCGGCGGCGGCTTGAGGGTGTTGACACGCGCAGATAACTCGTGATCAAGGCAAGGGGAGGCGGCGGCCTCGGCGGCGGGCACGGCGGCAGCACGCGAGTGCGGCAGCGGTGGCGGCGGCGGAGGCGGCGGTTGGTCTCCTTCCTTGATCTTCCTTGAGCAGCCACTTGAGAGGGAGTTCACTCCTTTCTTTCTTCAAATGACGGCTAGGGTTTGTGGGGGGGTCCCTTCCCCTCTTATAGAGCCCATAGTGGGCCGAGAGAGGAAAGGGCCCACTTGAGACCCACAACCCACACCTAAAACATACTCATAGAAATTTAAAGGTTCTCAAAGGAAAATGGCCTCACGAATGGGATCCCGAAACGGAGAGAACCCACCTAACGGCCTAAAAGAGAAGGAAGAAGAGATGCAAAGGCCCGCTTAAACACGTGCGGGCTAAATAAGTTCATAATAAAAGAAAAGACGGGAAAGATAACTCCACGCGCGCGCGAGCCCTGTGAAATGTGTCGTGGCGATATGAGGTCCTCACTTGGTATAGTGAAACTCGGCGTCCTTCGTCTTCGCCTGTCGAGGGGGCTGGACGCGCGCGGGTGTCGGCTCCTCCGGCGTCGTAGTGTCATGCCTTGGTGGCGACGGGGGTCGTACGCCACCATCTCATCTCGTAGCACTTAATACATTAAATTTGGTCCTTTTGGCTTGATGATTACGTGAAGAGAAATTCCATTTTTGTGGTGCTTGAGCTTTGAATTGGATTTTGGGTACACTTGAGTTGAAAATTTCCACTTATATGAGCTGATATTTGAATTGGCTTTCAAAGAATTTTCAACGCTTTGAGATTTGAAAATGAGCTCTTTTCCATCCACTATGTTTACCTTGCTCCAAATTTTCTCAAAATTTATTTGGTGGGGTTCATACCTTTCATCTACCAATGGATTACATATGGATATACTCAAGGCTTCTTGGTGAAGAGGTGTTCTTTGGGTAGGCCCTGATAATACACGGATTTATGATTTTAAACTCTGCATAATTTCTTATACATGAATTTTTAGCTTAAAAGGAACATATTTGTGTGTTATCATGATTAAATTGCTTAAATTTGCCTTCAATATGATTCTAGGATAATTCCTGATTTTTTGTAATAATTGTATAAGTCTTTTAGATTATAAACTCACAAGGGAATGAGTCTCTTAAGGCAAAATACATTTATCTGGATTTTAAAAATGATTTAAATCAATTTTAGAGCAATTTGGGGGATAGATTTCCTATTATTCTAATCATTTCTTGCTTACTTATCAAACATCAGGGGCATAAATACAATTTCGGGTCTTCAAAGATAAGTCAGACATCAGCCACCAGATCTCGACACATGTCGCGATCTGGTAGCTTTGATTTTTCTAATTTTTCACTTCGTTTCTATTTGTTTACTTACTAGTGCAGGTGACGTGGATGGCGCCGTCATGTTTGACTTTAAGGAAGAAGGAGAGAGCAACATGGCGCTCTCTCATTCGCTCGTATAACAGAATCTGCGGTGAATTAATCGCTGCAAACAATTAGCCCTTCTCCTTTCATCGTTTTGTTGTTTCCGTTTTGTCATTTTGCTTCATTGTTAACTCTATTTTCTATTTTTTCGTTTTTTTGTTTTCATTTTGTCGTTTTGCTTTATCGTTAGCTCTATTTTCTATTTCATCGTTTTATCATTTTGCATCTTTAGCAAAATAAGAGAGCGACGTGGAGCTCTCTTATTTGCGCTAAAAGAAGGAACCTGCGGCGAAATTAATCGCTACAGATTCCTCTCACCTCACAGTTTTTGGGATTAAAATAATCTTTTTTTACTTACCTGCACAGGTGATGCAGAGCTCCTCTCGTGCGCTGTCATTTATGACCGCGAAAGGAATAAGAGAGCAATGTGGCACTCTCTTATTCGTGCAAATAAGAAGCTCGTGACTCACCTATTTTTTTTGTCATTTTGTCACTTACCTGTGCAAGTGACGTGGCTAAAATCCAGCGGTCAGTTCTAAGGTGACGTGGTGCGATCTCGAGAGTTTATCGATTTAGGGCTGCTGACGCAGGAGATCATCAGATCAACGACCAAAAACGCTTGGGGAAGAAACATTGATATCTTTTGATCTAGCCGTCCGATTGGGCTGAAATTTTGATGGCATGCTAATCTCATTGTGCTCTTCCCATTCGCATGGTTGAATTTTCCATCAGACGTCTGAAGGTCCCGAAAAGCAATCCCGCCTGTCGGTTTGGTTGGAAGCCCTAATTCCTAAAGTTCCCCTCCTCTCACTCAAAATTCGCTTGTCTTTTGGCTCTCTCTTGATACCAGGTCACCAGTAGGAAGAGGGGAGAAGCTTAGGCTCAAGCTGGGTGTTGTGGAATGCGCGAGTTTGCTCTGGAGAAGGGAAGCAAGTCGAGCTCAACGTCGTAGCGGATCAAGCACCACCCGGCCTTGGATTGGCACTGAAAAACGGGGTTTGTGTGAATATTTTGATGAGAGATTTGCTTTTAGACCTTTCCATGGATAATATAGTTCATTGTAGTTTGCTTAAATCATAGGTTATTCCATTTGTCTTCATAAGCTCTACCCAAATCTTCCATTATTCTCTATACTATTATAGCTCTTCCCCTCATCTTTTTCTTCCGTCATCATTTAATCTTTATTCCAACTAATCATCATTCCTTCTCCTCTAATTAAAACTACAGAAACCTATTCTATCCAATTACATCCACTATCTCTATTAAATTTCTCTTCTGAATTCTAACATTCCCTACTATAAGAATTCCTCCTTTCTTCTACCTTACTCTCAACCCTCATTACCTATATTCCCTAAGGATTGACTCTTCCTTACTACTGTCCTATGTGAGGTATTATAAATGTATTTCATGAATTAAAACACAACAACGATATAAAATAACACAAGTTTTAGTTCATCAGGCCCTAGGCTTTGAATACTTTGACTTCAATAGTAGTAAGACGAATTTCATGAATGGCCTAAGGTTTGAAGGTAAAAAGGACATCAAAACCCCTTGTGCTCATGAAAGGTAAGCCTAAAACCCATCCTTTTCAGTTCTCCACATTGAGATCCTCCAAATATTATTACCAACACCAACATATATCCTCAAAGAACAATGACATACTCCTTCAAATTCTAAGTTAAGGTTTTTGAAAAATCCAATACCTACATATTTTCAAGGTTTAGGGTTTAAAATTTTTAGCATCATGCCTAAACCCATGCCCATGAACTTAGGAGATGTTTTCCTCAACATATTGATGTCCAATGTTACATTTACCCTTGATCAATAATTACCACTTGTAGAGTGAACAAGGGGTGAAACCAAACAGAAGAGAAGGTTATCAGATCTGAATTTTAGTTTATGCAAAAAAGAAAAGATTTTGATGAGAAAACAAGTAATATCGATGAGGGAAACAAAATGATATCGATGGGATGATTTAGAATACCTAAAGTCACTTTCAAAGATAACAATATTCAAGGTCAGGATAGAAAATAATGTTTTAGAAATTTATTATCAGTGAATAAGATATTAAGATTGAGAGAAAAGATCCTAATCTACCTTATTATCATGGTGCGATCAAAGACTCATTGTAGATATGTTCCTATGTTGATCACTCATTTGAGAGTCCATACATTTCACTCAAACTAGGTTCTTTCATTCAACATGAATAATAAAAAGAAGAAATAAACTCAATTAAAATAATGTTACAAACAGAAATTATGACCCATTGATGACCTCTTTTCTTGGGTTACCCAATTCTAAATGCATATAATCTACCCTCAAAATTTCATCCCAAAACTTGATATCTCAAGAAAAACCTTGCAGTTAGAGAATTTCCAAATATTTATTTATTTTCCTCCCTATTCATCAACACATCAAATCTACCTTATTTTCAGCATTAGAAAAAAAAATCCAAAAAGTGCACCATGAATCACATGGTTTTTGGCCTTGTGTTGTGTCCTTTAGTTTTGAAAAAGAGGCAATGATTGACCATCATGACTTCTACAAAATCTAAAAAGAGAAAAAACTGAAAAAGTAATGTTAAATAATGTACAGATTTACTTTGCTTGTGGTGGCAAATTAGAGTGCAGCATATCACATGCTATCGGTGATGCACATCATCTAATGTCAATGCATCATTTGCAAACAAAGAAAAAAAAGGATTTAAAGAGTCCCGATGATTGATGATCAGTGCTATCAAATGAATGCCCTAAGTCACACAATGTGGCGAGATATCATAAATCCTTTAAATATCTAAATGAAAATCAAATTTAAAAAATAACATTATTTTCTTGACTTCAAAACTTGATTTCTTACTATTTTGAAATAAAAATTCCCCAAAAAACCAAAAAAATCTTAGTATCATGATATAAATAAAATCAATAATTTCAAACCATGATATCACTAATTTATAATCATTTTCATTTAATAAATGCATACAATATATACGAATAATGTTATAATTCGCACATTATCATATCCCCTATTCAAATCATTGCTAGTCCCTTTTCGATGACCCTAGAATTTCCTTTAGAACATCCATTTTATCCTTGAAACAAAGAAGAGCGTGCATGAAGTTTCAGATATCAATCACATGATTTCATGACTATTTTCCATGAATATATCAAAAACAACCTTTTCATGAACATTTGAATCAACCCCTCATTTTTTGGACAAAAAATGAAGATGAATTGTTAGAGTTTATTCACTTTGGTTATGACACTTTGGTTATAATCTCAAAATTTTCTTTCTATGCTGATCAAATGGTGGGTATATTTTTACTAAGTACTTGAGATTCTAGTAACCTTCCCCCACTTGGAAATAAAATTAGTCATTCCTCTCCTCCTATTAAGCAAAAAATTAAATTTGTAACAATGAAATGTGATGCTGAAGTTACATTCCATTATGGATGTCTATGGATTGAAGAAGTAAAATGAAGTTGGGGGCCTGAAAAATAATAATAATGTAAAGTGTGATTGAAAACAAGTGAAAATATAGTGAGATGTGAAGAATGGTGAAAATACATGGGTGGTGTATTCAGAAAGAATTATCATGGAGAGAAGCATAACAGGGAGGGATACATAGTAGATTATCAAATAATGAAAGAGATAAGAGTTACAAATCTCATGGATTTTAAAAAACCCTAATTATTATCTTTTTTTGATTAAGTTTTTTAAAAAAAACAAAAAAGGTGTAGAACAAATGTTTTTAACATGAGATAAGACAAGACTTAAAATTTATTGCAATGAAATCACTTGAAAGGGAGGGAAAAGAAGGAAAAAATGGAAAAAGTGGGAGGATGGAAAAATTTGGGATTACAGTAATGTGGAAAAGGAGTGAAAAGATTGGTTTCTAAAATGGATATGCTTTTCAAACACACTTTAAGGATTCAAAACATGGACAATGAGTAAAAGGTGATTAAATATTATAGGATTTTCAAAATGGTTTTAGGTGGATAAAGGAAGAAATTGAAGAAATGCCTACCCATCCTGAAATAAGATGTCAACTACGTAAGAGATTGGCTAATTGATTTTCTAATCAAAAGGTATAAGTTTCACACTTTTCGATCCTCTTACAATCCAACTTCAGGGTGCTTAAATCTTTTGATTTTCACTCTTCCTATCCATAAACTTATTTGTATGAAAGACATTTGATTTCAACCAAAAGTTGTCTAGGATCATGGATTATGGGCAGCTAAATATGTTCTAGATCCACTCTAGTAGCTTGAATTCTGTACTCGTCCTTCTAGGACCAAGGATGATGAGACTTCTAGAGGTAGATTATGGTTGATGCTTGAATTCATGAGACACACATTTTTGCTCAAGAGAAAAGAAATTTTTCACAATGAAATGACCCCTTCCTCTACTAATATAGGCACGGTTCTCAATGCATAAATATATAAAAGAAAAATTTAGAAATTTGAAGGGAAAAAATTTCAATTCAAGGGGTAAATTCTTTCTTTATCGATGTCACATCCGTGAAGCATAATTGTTGTTGGACGCTTGAGCACGGAGATGGCAGCCATGGTATCATCATCTATTTCTTGAATGACGGCTAAAAAAAACAAAGAAAATATTGATAAGTATATTAAATTAAGAAAAAAAACTAAATGTTAACAAAAAATACTCTACTTTATCGAGCACATCCTGTATTATTCTATAAGGTTATCTAAGAGGCCCATCAGCTACTAGTTACTCTAACATGATTGGCTCTACATCATCAAATTTAAATTTTTCATAAAGAGCTTTAGACATAATGGTTACAATACCTTTTAGACATTAATCTAAAGGGATCTACTAAATATCATTCCACCTATTTCTCATTTAATTAATGGAGGTCGAGATTCCCTCCTTCTAAAATTACAGTTGCCAACCATCGCATGCAATGTCACTAGCGAACATTAAAAGAAATGATCAAATGAATGTCTGCAATCATGCCACGTGGCGCGATTCATGTAAGTAGGCCTAAAAATATGTAAAAATAATTTCTAATTGAAAAGAAATTAAAAATTCCCCAAAATACTACAAAATCTAGACAAAATCATATTACTCTTCTAAAAATAAATTTTTCGTTTCTATAGATGATTGCATATATATTTCTCATTTATATGTAGATGACTGTATGAAATGCTTGGTAATATGTGATAATTGTCTTAATACTGAGGATTTATCAAGTATCCCAAATGTGACCACATTACAATGGACTTGTACTTATACAAATATATCCAAATGACATGCAAAAAAAGATATATACATATATATATACAGATAATAGTTAATATTCATAAATATCATAATCTATTCATTTTTCTTCTATATTTCCATCAGAGTTCACGAATAGCCTTGCTACTTTAATATTTCTAAATATGTATGTATATAGTTATTTTATAAAATGATACTTCTCTAATATATTTCATGATTATATTAGGTTATAATGTTATCGTACTATTGTCATTGTATTCAAGTATCCTCTAAAATCATTATTTTCTATACTTTTTAAAATATATTTAGTTTTCCTTGTTATTATCTAAAGGTCTTCTTTTGAAAAAAAGCATGAGGTATGGATAAACTTAAAAACTAGGAGGATAGAAATGATCAATCTTAGGGGGTGATTTGTTCCTCCCTTAATCTCTTGCTCTCCAAAATTTGAAAAAAATTCCATCATCCATAGAAAATTTGCATCTATTCACTTTGAAAATCGCCATAAACTCAAGTAGAAAAGTTCTACCAACTCTAGTTTAAAAGGCAACTGACACATTTGGAAAACCACTATTGAATCCACCTCTAAGAAATATTTGATTTCAAAGCCAAATTTCTTCAAATTGTAGTGTGAGCACAGTCAACATTAGGGAAAGTCAATGACACTGAAAAATCACAATTAACAAAAACAAAGATAGTCAGAGTTAACTTCAATTACCAAAGTCAAAGTTAACTCAAAACAAAGAGACAAATCTATAAAACTTTGTTTCTACTACTATTTGTTTTTTTTCTCATTTTCTATTTTATAAATTTTAGATCATTTTTTTTTCATTTTTTGAATGAAATTTAGGGATACTTAGGACTAACCCAAATACAAATGAAAGGACTCTAAATGAGTTGCAATGGCCCTTGAGAGTAAGGGAAAGACTCTCTCTAAGTCAGAATTTTCCATGTGTAGGGTCTTCCCATGATGTTAATCAATGTACTCTTTGAGAGTCATGGAGTTTTGTGGTAGCCATTGACATGAGTCTTATATATATATATATATATATATATATATTGCCTTGAAAGATATGCCAATTTTGAGGTGAAAGAATGTACTTTGAGTAGACAAGGACATGTGAATAAGCCTTGTGGACTTTAGAGAAGAAAAAGGATGAAGGGAGAAGAGAGAAAAATTCTATAAGTCAACCCCTCTATCACGAGAAGGGCCTAGTGATACCAAAGACACACCTAAGAAGTTGAATTGATTAAATATATCTGCACAATACATAAATTGTATTAGTAAGCACCACTATTGTTTAGAAATTTTCTAGAAATCATTTGGGGTTGGTCAAATTTCCCCAAAAACTAGACATATTAGTTTTAGGTCCTGATAAGCTCAAGTTGTGGTATTAATCAGTGATAAAAATATCAATAATTTTTTTGTGTAGTGTGAGTTTTTGAGCTTACGCAACAACATTTATAAACCTCACGAGCCTAGGGCAAGCAAGCATTGATCCACAGGGAGCGGGTGATTGGCCGGTGAGTTTCCAATTTAAACAAATTTTTTAGAATGTTTAGAAGATGCTTGATACCTTCTCAAGGACTGGGGATTGAGACTACTATGTGAACTAAGGAAATGTATGTTTTAAAATTTTACTTAATATTTAGAACATTTCTAAGATGAAACAAAGATTAATTTTCATGTGATTTAGCAAATATATTAGAAATAAAGGAAATAAATGAGAAGAATAGGGACTAAAGAGAGTTACTGAGGAGAAAGAAGTAAGAAAAGAAAATGCAAAAGACGTAAGTAAAGAATAAATAAGAAGAAAGAGTGTAGAGAATAAGGAGTAAGAAGTACGTAGACATTCTTATTTTCAAAATAAGAAGTAAGAAATAGAAAAGAAAAGAATACGGAGACTGAGTGTAGAGAGGCAGAAGACGCGAACAATAAGAGCGAGAGAATGGATTCGAGATTAATAAAGGTAATTAATATAAAAGAGGAGAGAGATACATGAGGAAAAGAGAAAGCAAAGAGATGTGGGGGGTGCGAGACACAGGGTGGACTATCATAGATTAGAGATGAGTGAGAGAAGTGGAAATAATGCTTTCCGTGAAATCGATTTTGATTCAAAACCGACTTCGAAAAGTGATTGTGGGCAGGAACACAACTGCAGGCGAGCAGCAGCAGCGGTAGTGCGTGCGGTGAAGGATGAGATACAAAGACATTGAGGAGTGGCTTAACAGGTGAAGTGAATAATTTTTTGTGAAATTTTTTATTCAAAATAAACTTCCGAAATCGGTTTTGGGTAGGAGCTCGGCTGAAGAGACAACACAAGCGTGAGAGCGTTTTGTGAGACACGATGCAAAAAAAGAAGAAGAGATGAAATGATCTGACAAAATTATTGTATCGTGAATTTTCTTAACTCAAGACCGATTTCAGAAATCGGTTTGGGTAGACGCACACCTGCAAGCGGGCAGCGGTAATGTAGTGATTCAAGAGGAAATGCGAAGACAATTAGGGAACAATGAAGACGAAATAGAAAAAATAATGAAGACTAAATGAAAAACAAAGAAAGCGTAATGATTTCTACTATGATGAGAGAAGTAATTTCAGGAAGAAATAAAACAAAGGAAAGAGAGTTTGTTGCCGGTGGGCAGTGGCAATGGAGCGGCAACGTCAACTCGAGGACTCCTGAAATTATGATTGCAGGACGAGTCTTGGTCAAAGCCGGCGGTGTCGGGAGCTCTGCAAATGGGCTACCTGTCATGAGGGTAACCTGCAAAAAAGGGAGGAAAGAGGGGACGAGGAAGAGAATGTGAGAGAGGTACATTTTGTCACGCCCATCAAGGCCTGAGGGACTCTTCTTCCTCTTCCTCTCTAGCAGCTCTAGACGCTCTCGTTCCTCCTGGCTCTTACTTGGGTAAGAGGGACACCGATCCAGTTGCACACATGCTTCCAACGCGGGCTGGATTGAATCAAAATGACAAGTTTTTCACCAAAAACCTTAAGGGTTTAAATCAGGAAGGAGAGAGATAAGGTGAGCCATTGGATCTCCCGGGCTTCAGCGATCGGGATCCTCTTCTCTTGCCTTGAATGCAGGTCCAGAGGGGGTCCTCCAATCACATTCCAGCCCATTAATTCAGCTTAGAAGGAACTCTCACTTGCTTCCCATTTTTGGTCTTGATGGGCCTTTCAATTGATGTCTTGACATCTTCATGGGCTGCTCCAAAAATGCTTGGAATGTCTCCCCTAGCTCCTTGGGTTCATCTCGATCAACCTAAGCCCTGAAATTGTCTCAAAACATCTTTGATGAGATTGACTCCACTTGACTCTAAGAGTTAAGTAGGGGTTAGTTCTCTTAAAAATACGTAATTTTGCATCTATTTAGGGCAAGGTCTAGAATTTATAACAATCACAATTTCATAATAGCATGTGGATAAAACATGCAAATAAATACAGAGAAGTGCATGGGAAGTTCATTAAAAGAGCATGTTTTATCACTAAGATTTATGAATTATCAGGTCCCCAAACTAGAGTAAAAAATTATTTTTCTAAGATATTAAAGGCAAGAGAATTATCTAGGAATAAAATATAATTGGAAAAATATAAAGATATAAAAGACTAATTTACCCTCGCCTCTTATTTACCTCATCATCCTTTAGCGACTCTCAATAAGGTCACAACTTCTCTCTAGATGGTGTTCTCATGGCCACAATTGCACAATGTAGAAAGAGAAAGAGAGATTTACAAATTTCTACAGCAGACATGCATAGACAAACTACCTTTAAATTTTCCACGAATTGGTGCAACGTTGAGGAATTATTGAGATGCATGTGATGGTAGTAGAGAAAGTAGATCACTCTTATACTACGTAGGGGCTACCATTGAATTTTTATGGCAACAAACCGAATGTAGGGTGGCATGGGGAACTTTTGATACTTAGAAGGATGATGGCTCTAGGAAACACTAAAAAGCATGCTGCCATGCAAAAACATAGGACTGTGGAATGAAAAGACTCACAAGAGAAAAGAGTTAAATTTAAATCACTAGGCCCTTTAGAGGGCTAAAACAAGAGAGTTAGCTAAAGCGATTTTGGGCCTCATTGCGCTTGCACAAGTTGTAAACCAAAGCTTTATCTTAAAGGTGCATTGATAAGCTCAAAATGTGGTATTAATTAGTGGTAAACAATATCTATAATTGTTACGTCGTGTGAGTTTTTAAGCTTACGCAAAAAATTTATAAACCTCACGAGCCTAGGGCAAGTAAGGGTCAATCCACAGGGAGCGGGTTATTAACTAGTGACTTTCCTTTTTATAGAAGTATTCTTTAGGAATTTAGAGAGAAGGAGATATTAGAACTTGGCAAATATATTGGAAAATAAGGAAGTATATGAAGAGAAGAAGGACTGAAGAGAGTTATTGGGGATCAGGCAGTAAGATAAGACAACAAATAAGAAGTAAACAAGAAAATAAATAGGAAGAAAGAGACAATAGAGAATACAGGGTAAGAGGTAAGAAGAGGTCTTTATTTTCTAAATAAGAAGTAGGTCATAACCAAGAGAAGAGAAGCGTATGACGTATGCGTGCAGAAAGCAAGAATTCG
The DNA here is from genome assembly GCA_024174645.1 of Lemna minuta. Lineage (NCBI taxonomy): Eukaryota > Viridiplantae > Streptophyta > Magnoliopsida > Alismatales > Araceae > Lemna > Lemna minuta. The sequence goes on from CM044116.1 coordinate 7,822,752, forward strand.
CAACGCTGAGAGAGAATGGATTCTAACTGAGGGAGGAAAATTAATATAAAATTAAATGAATAGAACAGAAGGAGAGGAGTGAGGTAGAGATGGAACTAAATGAAGCTAGGTGATGCGGGGGTGTGAAACAAGGGTAGAGAGGAATGCGCACGGCTTACCGTGAAATCGGTTTTGATTCAAAACCGATTTCGGAATTTGATTTAAAAGAAGAGGCGCACCTGAAGGCGGGCGTCGGCGGCGGAAATTCGTGCAATGAAGGGTGAGCAATTTCGGATGAACGATGAGTCTGTGAGCACAAGGAGAAGAGCGATTTAAGATGAAACAAATTTCGGTGTTTCAACAACCAAAATCAGTTGCTGAAATCAATTTCGGCTACCGATTTCAGCAATATGTTTTTGGGCAAGGCTTGGCTTCAGAAATGACAGAAGCGGGAGATCGTGTGGAGAAGTACGAGGTGAAATCAACGCAAAGAGATTCAATCGATCTACAAAACTTTATATTGTGAAATTTTGACACTGAAAATTGATTTCCGAAGTTTGTTTTGGGCAGACACCCAGACACAGGTGATCAACGGTAAATCTACGAACACGAGGACAAGAGCGGTGAATATCAACGAGAAAGAACTAAATTATTTATGAAACAATTTTGTTAGTTTTATATTCCAAAACCGATTTCGGAAATCGGCTTTGGGCATGGGCTCGGATGCAACCAGATTTACACTTGAAGGGAGAGAGTGATTTGTGAGGCACGATGCGAGAAAAACATGAAGAGACAAAATGAATTGGAAGATTACTATATTGGTGATTTCTTAACCCAAAACCAATTTCATAAATCGGTTTTGGGCAAGCTCTCACCTGCGAACGGGTAGCAGAAATACAGAGATTCAAGAGGATTCGTGTGGAACATCAAAATAAAACCTAAATAAAACTAAATAAAAAAAGGAAATCGTGATGAGTAGTATCATGAAGAGAGGAAGACATTTTTTTGAAACAAAGTAAAGGGAAAGAAGTTGCTACCGGCGGGCAGCAGTGAAGCAACTGAAATCTGGATTGTAGGACGAGTCTTGGAGGAATCCGGTGGCGTCAGGAGCTCTGCAAGTGGGCTATTTGCCACCGGGATAACCTGCAGAAAAAGGGAAGGAAAGAGAGGATGAGGAGATGAATGGAAGAGAGGCACCTTGTGTCACACCCGTCGAGGCTTGAGGGACCCTTCTTCTCCTCCTCTCCAGCAGCTCTGGATGCTCTCCTTCTTCCTAGCTCTTACTCGGGTAAGAGGGACACCGATCCAGTTGCACGCAAGCTTCCAAAGGGGGCTGGACTGAATTAAAGTGACCACTTCTTCTCCCAAAACCCTAAGGGTTTAAATCGGGAAAAAGAGGGCTAAGGTGGGCCATTGGATCTCCCAGGCTTCAACAATCAGGATCCTCTTCTCCTGCCCTTTTTGGTCTTAATGGGCCTCCCAATTGATGTCTTGACATCTTCATGGGCTGCTCCAAAATTGCTTGGAATGTCTCTTCTAGCTCCTTGGGCTCATGTCTCAACCTAAGCCTTGAAATTCTCTTAGAAATACATAACTCTGCATAATTTTGGGGCAAGGTCTGAAATTTGTGAAAATCACAATTTCATACTAAATTGTAGATAAAACATGCAAATAAATACAAAGAGTTGCATAGGAAATTCAATAAAAAAGCATATTTTATCACTAAGATTTGTGACTTATCATGCATCAGCAAAATTTTAGGACACCACATTAGTGATGGATATTATGTGGCGTATAAGCCAATCACACTTTCATGTATCTTGTTTATGTTCATTGAAATGAAATTCATTCATTGTCATTCTTGTGTGATGTTTGCAATGAAGTCCATGAGCATGTGCAATGACTATGTGAATTATGATGAGATCATAATATAGTGATCACTAGTCTTTAAACATATGTTCTAAATATTCCTATTCGTGGGATATTCGAGAAGGACATCGAATTATCCGGAAAGAATAGCACTATCTAATCCATCTCATATGATGAGTATGGCCGATCCTATAGCCATCGGTGTGGAGACACTAAGGATAGATAGTGGGTGCTCTTTGGAGAAAGAGTTCACTGAATTGATCCGTATGAATCCCTGAATGGTATTATACCTAACTGTCAATCAGGTTGATTCATGTCATGATTGTGTATGTGGTCCTTTGACTTGAGACACCAAAGACATCTTGTGGATGGATGATCGTGTTTTGATTATGACTTACGAATCCCTAGCCACGGGATATCTAAAACGTCATATATTGGATACGACATGAAGTCCACGAAGATGATTGTGTGGTCAAGATGGGATCGTCCACCCTCGGTATTTGAGGAGATTGACTCAAAGGAATGAGATGCGATGAAATCCTTGGCCAAGGTAGTAGAAATATCGAAGAAGGAGTTCTCGATGATTTCTGCACGCATCGAGTACTAACTTGAGTGACCGATTAGGGTTTGACAGTTGACCATACCCTAAGTCATTCATGAGTCTAATGTGGATGAAGGATTATACATACATGGTAATCAATGGCGGGAAGGTTCCATAAGTGAGTTCTTACATACTCCATATCTCTAGAGTACGTGGTGTAGCTTGGCACCCAACGAGCTGGCAACTCAACCTATCGATTGGGTTAAATCGATCCTTGATTAATTAATCTATATGTGGATGTGGATAATTAATTAAGTTTGACCAATAAGGTGTTATTTGGTCTATAGAGTTATTAACTAGTGAGATATATGGACCTAGAGGGTCACACACATAAGGTTTATGGATGTTGGTGGATATAGACATAATTATGAGGGTTTTTATGAAAAAACCTCATTCCAAATGTCTATAAATAGGGGGAGAACGACCACAACTGAAGGTGCCCATGCAAGCCTTGTGGGAATTCTCTCCTTTCTTCTCTTTCTCTCTTGGTGAAGAGCTTTGAAGAGGATATCCAACCATCCGAAGACCGTGTGGATACCGCTAGAGGCTAGACACTTGAATAGCTTCAAGAACTCCTTCAAGGAATCCCTGTAAGTATGTTTTCTCATATATACTAGATGATAGGATCATCTGTTCTTGGTGGCTCGTTATTTTGAATGTCCGATTCAATGATTTCCGTTGCATTTGATGTTTTGATCAAAATTTCGGAAAGTTATCGACCTCAGAACCCAATAATTAGTGCAACCAAGGATCCCATGAGAAAAACCACCTCAATTGGAAGCTTATGTCATTAAACCAAACTTCATCTGCAATGCTTGACTGATTACCCAGTTACATAGGAGCCAAAAGAAATATTGTGGATTGTAGATCTAAAATTGATAGCATTAGTGTAATAAGCTCTTTGAGGACACTTGGTGTATAAGAGAGATGGACATCTTTGGGAAGAAGCCTAATCAAACTCATGAGATGATGGTGACAAAGACGATTAAAAGGTAAGCGCTAGCTATTGCACCAATGTTGATGACAATTTGGTTGACATGAAAATTTATAATAAGGAATCTATGCTGAAAATTACATGATTATAAGTGGCTTTAAATACATATTTCATACGTTTATGTTGGATATTATCATATTTATAGTGCATTTTTTATAAGTTTTATACCATGTATGTTAAAGTTTTCAAATGCATTATTTTAGGGTTACCTTTGTCTTATTTGAAGATTTTAATTTATAAAACAAAAAAAATTTATATTAGCCTTACTATATTGATAGTTTGAATTTTAATAATTAGATGAACCGTATTGTGAATACTGAAGACAATAATAAAAGAAATTCATCTTAAATAAACTATTTAGACTTTTCTTTGTGAGTTAGAGTTTTTATTCATAAATATTGTATCATCTTAGTATTTTTATCCTTAAAAGATAATTTAATCTCTCATCTAATGAAGAAAATTTGAGAGAGAGGATATCTGTTTTAAATATGTAAAATTTCCAAGTTTTAGAGATCATTCTAAAATTTTAAAAAGATGAAATTAATTTTTAAATTTTTTTTAAAGTGTACCCTTATGTGGAGTGCTAAATGTGACAGTGTTGCCTTGAAAAAATGTGCAATTCATTTCCATGCACACATGCGATGCATGCATGCCATTTTATGTGGTATGCACATTATCTCATTTCATGTGAGTTTTAATCTTCATTATTTTATTTTATTTTATTTTATTTAAGGTGACGTGGAATTGAGAGAGATGTAGGATCACATGAAATGATTTCATTTAATCTTAGACCTCCATTGATATTTAAAGGATGGGGTGCTTTGTAAAATCTGATAAAACAATAGTTTAGAACACATAGTGGTCTCACATTGTATCACACGTTTATTGAAGGTCCAAAGAGTATGATATTATCGTAATATTTCATGGAATATAGGGCAACATGGTACAATCCTAATTCTCCATTGCATCTCGCAAGATGACCCAACGACCACACTCAAGTCGCCTAATAAATACACACTCTCTCTAATAAAAAACATATTCTTGGAGAATTTTTGATTGATTAAACCTTTAGACAATTATTCCTTTGAATCTCTTGATTTTGTTTGTTCCTCACTCATATTTTTCATGGATTGATCACAAATTATTAAAAATTGGATGAGAAAAGTGAGAATTTATTACTTGAGTGCCAACTTTTTGCTTGGAGATCTTGGAAAGAAAAGCCCTTGATCTGGAAATTAATTGGATAAATTTATGGGTTAATATACTGGCACGTCATGACGTACCGGCTATTATTAGCCGCATGTCATGACCTTTTAAAAAATCACGTCATGTTATGACCTTTTGAAAAAACGTCTTGGCATGTCATAGAATCCGACGTGGACGATGACTAGGTTGTCACGCAGGATTGGAGAGAGAGCTGCCAGCCACGTCATCGTCCACTTCGGATTCCATATAATAATATTATATTATTATATTTTGTCTTCCCTTACCTTTCCTCTTCACCCCCGTCGATCTTCACCGCGGCGATCCTTTCCTCGCAAGCTTCGTGCCAGACGAAAGAGAAAGAAGAGAGGGGAGCGAGGTTAGTTCTCCCTCTCCTGCTCTCTCTCGCCACCGACATTTTCCCTCTCCGGCTCTCTCTCGCCGCCGGATATTGATTATTGATTAACCCAGTCGGAAGAATGATCACCAACGCTAAACACGAGAGAAGGTTAACCTCATTATAAAGCGCACGGTTAATCAAATCAAAATTTCTCGCGACTATAGTATATCGCGTCATGACGTGCCGTTTCCGGTTTTGGTATTTTTGTTTTTGGTTTTGAACTTTCTGCACGAGAGACCCTCCTGCACGAGAATAGAGGGGACGAGAGACCCTGCACGAGATTTTCATTTTCATTTTCATAGAGTGGGTGGTCGAAAGCATATCATCCTTAATCAGTCGGTCAGAGAGAAGTGGTGAACCACAGACTGGGGATATATGTGCAGTGCATCATCATCAAGCACCTGCAACAATGATACGGGTGGCTAATGTGAGCTGTGTTCTATAACTACACAAACTATCATTTGTCCTTCGGTACCACATTTTTTTCAGGTTGTCTATGGCAGAGGGCGGCCAACTCTAACTTCACCATCTACACGAGGGAGATGTACAATGGATCGGCAGAAAATTCAGCTGCATCCCTGCTTAAATTTCTCACAAAGCAGCATATGATATGGAATTTCACAGTGCAACATCAAGCTCAGGCCATACAAAATGGAATGTCTTCCCTCACTCTCCACCCCACTCCTAAACTCTGTATGAGATGTTTTGGACACTGAAGATATCCTGTGGATCGGTGTTGTCCTCTAAGAGTTGTCTTTGTCACATTCTGTTCTCAACACACATTTTATGCCCAAAGTTGTCTATTATGTTTTTACTATGCAATTCCATGAAAATAAACTTCTCAAAGTAATTTAGAACCTTGGAATATTTTCATTCATCGTTAAAAAGATAAAATTAACATTTCATTCTATGCTAGGATTATCGTTTGTCCGATTTCGTTTATTTCCATTTGTTTTCCGATTTACCGATTTTCCGATTCCGATTTCGATTCAGATTTCGTTTTCCGTTTTTTTCCGATTTCGTTTTTTTCATATTGTTTTGAGATAAAAGAGAACATCTCTACACGTAAGAAAGAATCATTCGTGTAGACGAAAATAGATGCCCCAGAATTCTTAATTCTGGAAATATTTCCGGAGGGAGCATCTGGAAAGTGCCAAAACCGCGGACCCTGTAAGCTGTGATGTTTACCCTCGAGTTCATTTACTGTATCCTGGAGGGTAATCTACTGGGGTTTTTTTTTCAGCTGTGGAATGCTTCTCTATACTTTTTTTTTTCAGGCTAATCTACTAAGAGCAAGGTCTTGTTCGTGGTCCGGTGCTTTCCCAAATTGCTTTCTCGATACTTTGTTGGAGAATTCAGGCAGAAGAAGAATGTAAGTTCCTTTTTATAAGTTGAAATTGTAACCCGGTCATGTATTAATTTGGTCCATTTATTTATTGCGTAGGGATGATGAGCGTCTTAGAATATTGGGATCGGACTATCATGCGACGAGTGGTAGTGATGATTATTATTGTATAGAGGAGGCGGAAAGCCGCGTTTACAATAGTGACCCAGTTGGGTACACATCTGAAGAATCGAATGAGGAATTCCAGGGAGTGTCGGAGTCAAAAAGGGATGCTCTTCAATTGCAACTTCAATTGCAACTAGATGGCGATGTGTACCCTAGTGATTATCGAAGTTCGGATGATGAGGGTTTACCTCTATATGATTCGAGACGATGAGGACTACCGTGCAATGATCACACGAGAGGGGAATACGGTATGATGATCAGTGCCCCATTAACATGATCAAATTTGAAATGGGCATGCGAGTTCGATTCACGCGAGGAATTCACGACAGCGAGTGAAGAACCATGCCATAGGTAATGGTTTCAATGCCAAGTTCGTAAGGTCTAACAAGCTTAATGTAGAAGTTAAATGCAAGGGAAAAGATTGCCCTTGGAGGATATACGCTAGCTGGGGGTTCGATGAAGGACTACTTCGTTGTTAAGGCTCTACATGATGAGCATACGTGCGAGTACGAGTTTCGCGGAACAAACACGCCGATTATAAATGGATTGCAAACCATTTCTTGGGACAGATTCGAATCAATCTAGACTGGAAGGCAATAGATATGATGCGTGAAATTCACGAAGAGTTTGGAATAACTGTTTCAAAAACAAACCTGCTACAAGGCAAAAAGCTGCGGCCCGCAAAATCATTCATGGATCTTTGAAACAACACTATCACTTACTTCCTTCTTATGTTGCTGCCTTGAAGGAAGCTGCTAAGAGTACTTTTGTGTTGATCCTTCATGGAGACCCTCCTCATTCACGTGGTCAGATTTAAAAGGCTATATATTTGTTTTGCATCACTCGCCATAGGATTTCGTAAAGGTTGCGAGACGCGTCATCAATTTAGACGCTTGTTTTTTTGAAGACCTCGCTAAAAGGACAACTTTTTATGTGCTGTGGGGAAAGATGGGAATAAGCAAATATTCCCCATCGCTTGGGCCGTTGTTGAAGGAGAGAATCAAGAATCATGGTCTGGTTTCTTGAATTGTTAATGAAAGATTTAAAAAAATTAATGATGGAAAAACATTGGACTATCATCAGCGATCAGCGAAGGTACTAAATTGCCTCGTTAACCAATTTTAAGTTTACTTGTATAGTAATACAACTTACTAATAACTTGTGACCCTCTTGTGTTGTGCAGGGTTTGGAAAATGCAGTTTCACGTCTACTTCCAAATGCCGAGCATAGGAATTGTGCAAGGCATATTTACGCGAATTGGAAGAAGAAGGGACACTCTACTGCGATTTTGAGGACTCTATTCTGGAAAGCTGTTAAGTCTAACACGGAACCAGAATTTGAGCAGATGATTACACAGATGAGAGTATTGAGTGAAGAAGCTGTGGCGGATTTCCGTCGTGTAGGGGTGGAGAAATTTTGCAGGGCATTCATTTTAGAGAAGACGAAATGTGAATCGATTGATAACAATCTCTCCGAATGTTTTAACAGTCTTATCTTACGAACCAGGTCTCTGCCTATCATTGACATGCTCGAAGCTATACAGAGTATTGTCACAGACCGGATACTGAGGAAACGGGAGTTATTTGCAGGCAGCACTGACGACGTATGCCCCCGGGTACGACAGAAATTGAACAAGAACATAGAGAAGTCTCGAAAATGCACAGTGAAACATGCGGGCCATGAGAAATTTGAAGTAAGAACCGGCAGTCGCAAACTTCTGGTTGACTTAAAGGCGAAAGAATGCACTTGCAGATATTGGCAACTACGAGGAATTCCTTGCCAACATGCTATTGCCTGCATTCATTGGATGAATAAGGACCCTGCCAGCTACGTGAATGCCTACTTGAAGAGAGAAAAATACGAGCGATCTTATAAATATGATATTCCACCAATGAATGACAAGGACTTCTGGCCCAAAGTTGAAGGCAACCAAGTATTCCCTCCGTTCGTGAGAAGACAACCGGGGAAGGCCTAGGCGAAACAGGGAGAGTTGATAACTCTGAGTTAGACCTTGCCCAGTCCAAGTTCATCTCGGAGAGCGTTCAAATGACATGCTCCCTTTGCCACCAAATTGGCCATAATAGGAAGACATGTTCGCGAAGGAGGTTGCAAGAGGCAAGCAAAATAATGATTAATAAACTTTTCAGATTTTCACATATTCGATATACAATACCAAAATGACACTTTTTAAGTCAGCAGGGCTCGCAGGTGCCTATAGAGCAAGGATATGTTGGATTTGGCCGCGCATACGAGCCTGACACGTACAATGCGCCCCCTCAAATTATACAATGGCCATCCCAATCTTCAGAACAACATGAACAAATTACAGGTTCGATTGTTTGCTTAATTTTTTTAAGTACGATAAGATTTTTAATGACAAGTTCACTTCCTTAATTTCTTAATTCTTATTTATTTTCCTTATTTTAGGTGCAACATGGGGGGGAGAGCACGGAGAACAATATAGGGAACATCTCCAGCATGATCAGAGCACACAAGAACAGAACGAGCAATGGCCATATCCGCAATATCCCTATCGCTAATGATGTAACCCAACAATGACAATTAATGTATTTCTTTATTGCCTTCAGAAACACGAATATTATCCATACACCAATAGTCACGGCCTATTATTATATATTTCACAACGGATATATAGTACTCGAATATGGACCAGAATTCAAACTTTTGGATCCGATAGTAATTCAGCATTCTTTTTACAGGCAATGATTCAAGATTTCTTTCAACTTCAAGTCTTCTCTAAATTAACAGAAGCAGCTGGCCACTTTACACGGGTGTCTAACATATCTCAGAGGAATGCGAGAAAAAAATAGGATGGAAGGGGGCTTCCACATTCCAAAATCCAGACGGACATCTGCTCCAAACCTGTCTAGGATCAACCACAGTGTCTTGACAGACAAACGATGAAGATGATTAGGACTACCAAGCAGGAGAGCCCAATGGCCACGCCGAGTACTATCTTGCTTGGCCCATGGTGCCCTCCGCTGCTGCTGACAATGTCATCAGCACCGTCGCTATACTCGGACGAATCAGCCGGCGCCGTCCGGCTCACTGGCGGCACCACCGGCAATCCATTCTTGTCGCACCTAACAATCCCCAGCTTGATCTTCGAAGAGATAAGCCTGGTTCTTCGTGCGAACTGGGGACCTGGAACCAGAGCAGTTTTCTGTTAGTTCGAGTTTGCTGAATTTCCAAATTCGTGTGTAAAGAGCAGCAGTTTTTTTTTAAGAAATCAAATTAATTATTTCTGACCCAAATAACATTAATCCTAACAGAAATATACAAATTCTACATCTTCAATTTAGGTCATATTGCAAGCAGATATTCAGACCTGGATTTTTTTTTCGAAAAATATTTTTTAGACCTGGATATTAATTGAATTAAAATTAGAAAAATACATACTCAAGACATCAACATGAATGTTTCATGCTTGAGAAATCACACCAAAAAGGAACCCAAAAAATCAAATTTTTATATCATCAGAAACCAAAGAAATGTACTAAAGACATCAATATCAACATCAAAGGGGCGACATGAATCCAAAATCCTCTCCATCTCATACTTGAAGGCATCCAAGAAGAGCCCCATGGAGAGCCCCACCTTCCAATAATTAAACATGCCTATCAGCATCCTGATCTTCTTACTAATGGGGAAAGTACTCCTATACATGAGCGCCCCAATCCCCTCCACAATTACAACTGCCAGGCCAGCGGAGAGGATGTCCCAGTCACCTGTCTGTCCTATCACGGTGGAGAATGCAGTGGCGCAATAGAATCCAACCAGGAACAGCAACACTTTCCACCGCCAGTTCTTCCTGAATCTGTCAAGCCTTTCTCTTATCTTGAACTGGAAAGCCTGAATCTCTCTTAATAGTCGCGGCCTGTTATTAGGCCCGCTTCTTGCTGGATCTGAATTGCTTTTGATTCTCCACCTCCTGATGAAATTTGTCTTTTGTAATAAATTGACCGAGGGTACAAGATAGTCCTAGAGAACTTACCTTGACTGTTGAATGGAGAGTATAAGGGAGAGACAGACACAAAGTGAGAGAAAGCATGAGATGGGGAGAGGAAGGAATTGCAGGAGGTACGGAGAGAGGGAGATATGATGGGAGACAGATGGCCGGAGATGGGGGAGAGACGAGAGGGAGAGAGGACATAGAAAACAAGTAGAGAACTCAGATAGTACTGTGACTATCAATCATTCGATTGATGACCCAATTCTGCTGAATTTCGATTGATGACCCAATTCTACTGAACGGCTGCCCTGGACGACGTCTACAGCCGCATTGGAGATCGGTCCTGTCCAGAGATGTTGCAGCATGTCCCTTGCCTGAAGCCTCCCAAATTCCACATCTGAGAAAAAAGAGAAAAATAAAACGAGGCAGAAGCAACTAATCTTTTAATGGAAATATCTGTTTCCCAAGGTACCTGCGTATTTATAGTTCCAGACAAGAGATGTATCCCGCTGCTCGAAATGGGAGCGGGGAGTCCTCTCGGTGAAGTACTCGAACACGTGCTAAAATGGAGTGAGGAAATTATTAAAAGGGGAACTAGAACAAATGAAATTAAAGGACGGTGGTTCTGGTTTGGCTTACCTTCACGCTTTCGACCCAGTCCATGTTAAGATGTTCTGGCATGGTGGTCATCCACTCTCCCTTGGTCAGCCGGAGGAACATCCCGTTCTCCGCGGCCAACCACATGTTGAATTCTCCAAAATTCTGCATGGCCAATTGAGATTGATGGATGATGGATGGATGGATAGATGTTGGGTTAAAATATGCATACATCATCTAGGACGCTTCTCTCGCTACCGCTGATTACAACAACGGTAGTCTTTGGATCATTGCACAGCAAGCTAAGAGACTCTCTAAGATCGAGGGTGCGGTTTAAGTTCCATCTCTTTAATCTGAGTCCCCCTTTTTCTCCCGGGGAGTCTCCACTTTGGCTCCGTCGGTGTGACATTGAAACCACGAAAATCACATGACAACAAAAATGAAAGAAAAATAAATAGAATACTTCATTGGTTTAAGGAGGAAAACCAAGATAAGCAAGCGGTTTTACTGGACTGCAAATAACGGTCAACAGCGATCTTCTTCGGAAGCAAAGGTGGAACTTGTCTTGTCCTCAGTTGTGCTTCGACAATTGTGTCATTAAGTTCACTGCATGCAAAGGACATTCAATTTTGGAAGATTCAAACAATTGATGATCCAAGAACTCAGGAAAAATACACCTAATGAAAGTTTCGGCCCAATCTCGAGCGGTATGAGTGGTGACATGGGCGAAATTATGCTAGTGCCTCTTCTCCCTCTCATCAGCGAGGCATATCCAAGGCGTATCCGATCGAGTTAGCGACTTCGTGATATTCCATGGATTCACCGGTAGCGCCCCAGCGCCGAGCGATCGAGCTCTCGTGCGGGAGGGTCTCTCGTGCGAAAAGTTCAAAACCAAAAAAACGAAAATACCAAAACCGGAAACGGCACGTCATGACGCGATATACTATAGTCGAGAGAAATTTTGATTTGATTAACCGTGCGCTTTATAATGAGGTTAACCTTCTCTCGTGTTTAGCGTTGGTGATCATTCTTCCGACTGGGTTAATCAATAATCAATATCCGGCGGCGAGAGAGAGCCGGAGAGGGAAAAAAAAAAGAACTAACCTGCTCCCTCTCTTCTTTCTCTTTCGTCTGGCACGAAGCTTGCGAGGAAAGGATCGCCGCGGTGAAGATCGACGGGGGTGAAGAGGAAAGGTAAGGGAAGACAAAATATAATAATATAATATTATTATATGGAATCCGAAGTGGACGATGACGTGGCTGGCAGCTCTCTCTCCAATCCTGCGTGGCAACCTAGTCATCGTCCACGTCGGATTCTAAGGTCATAACATGACGTGATTTTTTAAAAGGTCATGACATGCGGCTAATAATAGCCGGTACGTCATGACGTGCCAGTATATTAACCCTAAATTTATTTGTGCTCTCAGATTAGTTAGGTCAGATTATGTCTAATATATTGTCATTTAGCCTGATTTCTATTTAGAACTTCAGGTTATTAGAAGTTGACTGATTTTCATTATTTTCTCTCTTCACACACAATTTTCTCACTCATTGTTTTCTTTAATTTAATTCTGATTTCCTTCAATTATGTTTCAATTAAAGATAATCCAACATTTAACTTTTCCCAAAATTTAGACCCATTCAACCCTTACTCTCTCTAGATTTTGACACTGACTGTACTTAAATTAATCATTAATTAAGTGGTTTTGCACATTTTTCTACCACAAAAAAACCAGCTCATGATCAAGAACAATAAGTAAAATGGAAATCTCACGATCCCTTGTTGAATCTCAATATCGAGGGACAGATGACTTGTGTTGGAAAATTATAAAGATATGATGATTAGTTATAGATCATGGCTTGTGGATACCCACTCCTCTAAAGGCAATCAAAAGGCAATATTCCTCACAAGTTACTTGAACTTTCATTAGTGCATGAAGCAAATCAAAGCGGACTATCATCACAATTATGCCACAATATTCAACGAACTTATCACCACTCTACGCCAGCCTTCTACAAATCCTTTCCCGCATAGTAAAGAAAAAAAGAATATTAAAAATAAGAAAGTCAACAATAAAAAGATCGGAGTATTTTAAAGGGCTTCAGGCTCTCTAGGCCTATGACCTATCTCATTTCCTCCATATCCAACTCTTTGATGTGGCGCCGAGTTTAGAACTCATCGGAGAGAAATTATATTCACTGTATTTGTCGAAAAATCAGTAGATCTACTCAGAATTTTTGATCTCCCATGGTTTACTAGTAGGAAATGGAAGAACCTCCTCGTGTAGGTGCGATCCGATAAGCTACAGCGGCATCTAACCTTTGCCTCATTCCCTCCCTCACGAACTTTCTGAACTAAATCCCCCTTGCTTGAACCATCTCGGCGTTATTTACACGTCTCCTTGAACTGGTTTCTGACGATGGCGGGTTCACTTATTTTTCCTCGCACGTTTAAGACCACATGTAGGTACGTCGTTGGACCCTCGCCGCTTGCGTAGTGAATTGGCCGCGCCCTTTTCTTGAACGTACGTAGTGGGACTGTATCGCCGCCGCCGCCGCCCCCACGCCCCGACGGCTCCTGATCAGGCAAGCCTGTCCACTACAACGTGACCTGCCCTTCTCCTGGAATACAAGATTGCAGATGCGGTGGTAATTCATTCCAACTTCTCAGTCTATCCTTTGGACAAACACTGCAGTTAATCGCTGGGTCCCAACGCAACTTTCAATTGGGAAACATGAAAGACCGGATGAAGAGCGCAATCAGATGGCAATTTCAAACGATACTCCAGGGGCCCTACTTTGGCCAGGATCTTGAAGGTTCCGAAGTAAGGAGGTGACAGCTTTTCATTTACCCGTTTTCTAGGGAGCGCACGTACTTTAGATAAATGTTGCTGCCTTAAGGAATGGGGCCGAGCCATATTTGATCAAATTGGGGAGTCCCGCCCATACAACACCCTGAAGAGTGTAGCTTGGATGGAGAAGTGATAAGCTGTATTACAAGAAAGATCTCCCCAACGAATCCAATTGGCCCATTTTCTCGGATGTGAAGCATCATACGTAAGCCTCAAGGCAATGGTTGATGACCTCCGATAGCCCATCGGACTGTGGGTGATATGCCGAGCTCATATGAAGCTCAGTGCCGTGAAGTTTGATAAGTTCGTTCCAAAAAGAGCTGGGGAAGACCTTGTCCCAGTCACACACTGTGGCTCGCGGCATGGCATGAAGTTAAACAGCATGTTTGTCATGAACTGCTCAGCGACAGATGAGCGGTGAAGGGATGCTTCAACATACTAAATTGGGCATATTTTCTGAGCCTATCCACTACCGCCATGATCCAATTGTATACCTGGGACAGCGGGAGGCCTTCGACGGAGTCCATAGACACTTCGTCCCACACTTTTTATGGAATGGGCAGTGGTCGTAAGAGGCCCATCGGGGACAAAGATGATGTTGTTCTCCGTTGTCTGATCTTGGGTAATTCGCTTGTAAGTGCGCAAACCCAGCATGTCGCCCCAATGGGAGGTCATGTTAGTCCTTCAAAATGGCTGCCTTGAAATTCGATTTGTTTATAATGACCAATCTGTCCGCATACCTCGCGAGTGTCGTGGATAAGTGAAAAGTGAGGAGGGTTGTCTCGTCCTGCCGCAATGTGCTGAATGATCCTACTCGTGCGAGGATCTGGTAGAATTTCTTCCCGGATACTATCAAGGCTGAAGAATGCTGCTTCGGAGCACGTCAACGTGTGTAGCTCAGCCAAAGTGGGGGCACGAGATAATGCATGAGTGGCGGCGTTGTGCTGGATGTCGAAGTTGTAGCACATTTTCGTTTGTGCACTTGTTATGGGACTCCCCTCATGCTGATCGGTGCAGATTGTGAACGGCATGTGAGGTAAATAATGTCGCCATTTTCGAACGACGAAGGCGATAGCCATAAGCTCCCGCTCATACGTGGATTTCAGTTATTTTCCTCACACATGTTTTGTTTCAGTGCCTGTCCATCGTTGGACCGTTGCCGCCGGCATAGACTCATCCTTATTTATCGAGGGTAGGGGTACCCTTTGAGGCATTCCATCATTTCATTCAACTCTTGGAAAGCGAGAAGAAAAAAGCCATCTCATTTCATTTACAAAAATGACTCGATTGTAGGTGTTGCTGTGAGTTCTGGCTACGCAATTGTTTTTCCAAATTCAGTGGCCTTATGTTTAGAGTCTGGTTTATGGCACACCATTTGGTCCAAATCTTAATTCGGTCTTGGTCTTGGTCTTGGTCTCCATCAACCTCGGTCACGGTTCGGTTCAGTCTTGACTGAACCCTCATTGAAGTATTGAGATGCTTCTCTGTTATCAACTATAAAAAAACATTTTTTTCTGCTGCCAATCAGGAAAAAATAGAGTAAACTTAGTTTCCCTTTTACTAAGCAAAACTTTAATAATACCCAATTTTGACGTCTCACCTTATTTGCACAAGAACAAAAAACTCACAACCGGTGATGAAATATAAACATAATTGAGAAGGGTTCTTTATGGTATGAAATTAATTTTCGAGGTTATTGAGCATAGTTAATCAAAAATTGGATTGAAAGATAGAGAATCTTTCTTTTTAGACCGATGTTGATGTGGATTGAAAGATTGGAGAATCTTTCTTTTCCACCAAATATCTCTCTAGTAGCTATGTATATCCGATTTTCCCTTCCAAAACCTAGAGCTTGTAGAACTAACACCACCTCTTCTAGAGTGAGAGGACAAAGACTCGTCAATCTCTTCCATTTAGAGACAATATCTTTTTCTCTCGACTTGAATATGCGTACCTGAAAAGAGATAAACATATCAACTTCTATTAATAAAAAAACTCATTTCCTTGGCGTTCAATTGAGAAAATACTGGAATGGATTTGACTTTCTCGATTAGGGAAGGGGGAAAGTTTCTTCCTTCCTCTATTGTAAAAATATTCTTCCTTCCTTGTAAGCTCACAACATGTAATCTTGAATTTAAAGCCTTTGGATTTGCAAACCAAGTTCTTCTAATCATGGTGGACTCTATTCTACTCAAAGCCTCAAAAAGAATGGAAATATCTTCACTTCAAAATTAGAATATTGATTTTGCACTTTGTCAAGCATAAATATGTAACTAAAAATGAAATATGGAATAAGCAGGAGAACATTTTCATTTAGAGAATGAAAAATAGTGAAGATATTTAAGGAAATAGAAGATAACAAGAGGGCAAGCATATTCGAACTACAATGAATAAGCAATTATAGAAGAATAGGTAGCAGAGATTAGGAGAGTTTACTTCTAACCTACTTGAACAGAACTATACCTAATGTCAAGGTAGCTTTATTCCTCCTCTCTTGGGCTTCCCTTTTTGTCTCTCTTAATTCCTCTCACAAGACCAAAGCGCAACGTTACCTAGAGTAGATGAGGAGACCAAAGACCAAAGCACGAGGTTATCGAGAGGAGATGTTCTTTTTCAACTCTGTCCAAGACCCGAATGTGTGAAGAAAACCAGACCAAACTTGGACCGAGACTATCGAATGCCCATTTTGAGGGACTAATAGACTTGGTTTGGTTCGATTGACTTACATTTGGTCGGTCTTTGTTCTTTTAGGCTGCAGGAGAAATTTATTTTTCAGCTCAGTCTAAGATTAAATGGCTGAAGAGGATTGGATTAAACTTGGACCGTGATTGTCAAAGGCCCATTTTGTGGAACAGACGGTCTTGATCCAGTCCATTGACCAAAGATTTGGTTGGTTTTTGGCCTTCCCTAAAGTATATTAGAAGTCATTCGATATCCGATATTTATCTCGGATATTGGAAATCAGATGTGAATATTGGATATCTGATATCTGCATCAAGTGATGTCTAGACGATATCCGTCATCCATGTCATCAGTCTATCAAATATCGAACGAGCAAACCCTAATTCATTCTTTCGGTAAAATGTTTCCCATTCTCCTAGAAAACATGAGTTTGGTCAAACATAAAATTTTAAAACATCAGAAAAAGGAATAACTTTCCTTCAATTTAGAGCAATCAAAGATTGGGCAAATTGTTAAGTCTCTAGTATATAACAGTGAATGAGACATCCGCATCCAAGCTATCTCAAAGCATTAATTAATTGTTGTATTCTTATTTATGGAAGAATCTAGGAAAAAAATGAAAAAGATAATACATCTACCGATAAACATTGGAGACACATATTAGGGCACAAAATAATCCATCTAATGCAATGAATTACGAGAATTTGCAACCTCCATGATAATATGGCATATAGAATTAGTATTCTAGAAGCCAAAACTTAGATCCGTTAGCAAAGGGGGACTGCAGGAGCTTGGGAGATTACCTAGAGGAGAAATTTAATTTTCAACTTGGTCCAGGACCGAATGGCTGAAGAGGACTGGACCAAACTTGGAGCAAGACCGTCAAAGGCCTATTTTGTTGGATCAACGGTCTTGGTCCGGTTGACCGAGATTCGGTCGGTCTTTCACTTATTCACTAGTTTAATCCTTTAGTGAGAAGATCATTTCATCACTATTTTCTGTGAGCGACCATCAGAATCCTGGATTCTAATATCTTCCGCCATATCCAAAGTCTTAAGGAGGCTTGGCAAAGAACATTAACTGCTTGATCATGGATACAAAAATATTCAATGCCGCCATTTTTTCTAGTGATGGACTACTTTTTCCTTTCCTCGGATCAAGACAAAAAAGCA
This sequence comes from Lemna minuta, assembly GCA_024174645.1. Lineage (NCBI taxonomy): Eukaryota > Viridiplantae > Streptophyta > Magnoliopsida > Alismatales > Araceae > Lemna > Lemna minuta. Next base: position 7,840,584 of record CM044116.1, read on the forward strand.
TGTGGCATTCTTTAATAAAAGCGCATACGTGTCGTCATCGGGTTTAGCGGATAGAGAGAGAGACCCAGAGAGACTCGTACTTCCGCCTGAAACGGCGTCCTTCCGGCCTCCGAGTGGACGAGGTTGTGCCGCGTGTCCAGGGATAATAGAGAGCAGGCCCATAGGATTAAGCGAGCTCCTTGAATCCGATCCTCACCGTCGACAACGAATCCGACGCTTCCGAGCGCACGAGCGGCGAGATTAACGACAGCCACTCCGGCCTGGCCCCCGGGTATTTAAAATCAATTTGCGGCGGAGAGAAACTTCCGCCGCGGCAGAAAATTGGGTACGATTATCTCTCTTGATTCTCGCTCCGCTGTACTGCAATTCCTCGTCTTCCCCAGGGAGGAGGAGGGGAGATGTTTCATAGTTTATTACAGAGATAGATAAAGCCAGCCGTAATAAAAGTCTCAAACGTGTGGCTCCATTTCCGTTTCAGTTGGCAGTTCCCAGGACCCCTTATCTCTCTCACTCTCCTACAACACCTTTTTCCCCTCTTTTATCTGGTCCTCTTTCTCTCTCTAATTTGTGGCTGTTATTCGACCGCGCATCTCGCATTCCCGCCTACGCTCTTGCGAGTGAACGAACGACTGAAGTTCCCGCAAATCGATGGTGAAGAATCGAACTCGATCGTCCCTGCCGAGCGGCTAATGGAAGCATCAGCTAATGGAACGATCGGAAGAGGAATCCGGGTGGAAGCGATCTTCGAACTCCAGACGGATCAACCTCAGGAAAGCCAAGATCGCGCCCTCCGAGGAAGAAGATCACGCGCCCGGGTCCTGCACTGACGAGATCGATCGTCACGTCGGCTATTCCCCGGATCGCCACGACGAAGGCGGCGAGATCAGCCTCCGACTCTGGCTCGATCGACCAGATCGATCCGTTGATCTGATCGAGTGCCTTCATATTTTCCGGCAAGTAGTGGAGATGGTGAGCATCGCCCACTCACAGGGAATCTCCGTCAGCAACGTCCGCCCTTCCTGCTTCGTCATGTCCACGTTCAACCGAGTCTCCTTCATCGAATCCGCTTCCTGCTCGAGTTCCGGATCCGAATCCGAGGAGAAGGACGATCCCTGCACCACCTCTAGAGATCAGAACTCGGAGAATAGTTGCGGGGAAATTGCCGACAAGAAGAAGAGCTTCCCGCTGAAGCGAGTCTTGCTCCTGGAGTATAACTGGTACACTAGTCCCGAAGAATCCACCGGAGTTTCAGGCTCCTTTGCCTCGGATATTTACAAATTAGGTGTTCTTCTCTTCGAGGTCAGAAACTGATTTTCTTTTTCTTTTCACACCCGAAATCGTATAATTAGTATGTTTGTGATGAGAACAGCTGTTCTGTCCGACGAGCTCCTTCGAGGAGAAATTAAGGACGATGTCTAATCTCAGACATCGAGTGCTTCCTCCTCCCCTGCTGCTCAAATTTCCCAAGGAAGCTTCTTTCTGTCTCTGGCTTCTTCACCCTCAACCTAGCACTCGACCGAAATTGAGGTCATCAACTATGATCTAAATAATTCCTTCTTATAATATCATCTAAATGCTTCGGGACTATATCAGCGAGGTGCTGCAAAGCGAATTCTTGAACGAGCCGAGAGACAGTCTGGAGGAGAGAGAAAGCGCAATCAAGCTCCGGCAAGACATCGAAGACCAGGAACTGTTGCTGGAATTCCTCCTCCGGCTACAGAACTGTAAGCAGGAAACCGCGAGAAAGCTCCACGAAATGGTGTTCTGCCTTTCCTCTGACATCGAGGAGACATTAAGGAAGCTAGAAATCGTGAAGAAAGACAGCAGCTTTACTTCCAACATAGATCACGTAGAACACTCTACGAAGGGCTCTAATCAGGAAGAGGATTCCTTCATTTCCGGCTCTCGTAAACGGGTCCGACCCAAAATTCAGAAGTCCGAGACGCCACAGAAAAATCAGGAGGACATCTCTTCGAAGAGCTCACGCCTGATGAAAAATTTCAAGAAACTCGAGGACGCATACATGGCGACGAGATGCAGGATGACTTCAGCGAGAGGACGGAACCAAAATGGAGGGAACGAATGGATCAGCCCTTTTCTGGAAGGATTGAGAAACTACCTGGCCTTCGGGAAACTTAGGGTTATGGCAGATCTGAAGCAAGGGGATCTGATCAACTGCTCGAATCTGGTTTGCTCAATAGGATTTGATCGCGATAAGGAACTTTTCGCCACTGCTGGCGTGAACAGGAAAATTAAGATCTTCGAATGCGACGTCGTCCTCAACGATGATCGGGACGTGCATTATCCCGTCGTGGAGATGGTCAGCCGATCCAAGCTCAGCAGCATTTGCTGGAACGGTTACATAAAGAATCAGATCGCTTCTAGTGATTTCGATGGCGTCGTCCAGGTACGTATGCCCTAATTTTTCTGTTCATATTTCTCTACTTTTATATCTCGTGCACTGATTTCGGGGATCCAGGTGTGGGACGTGGCGAGGAGCAAGGTATTTGTGGATATGCGGGAGCACGAGCGGCGCGTCTGGGCCGTCGATTTCTCGATCACGGATCCTACGAAGCTGGCGAGCGGCAGCGACGACGGGACCGTGAAGCTGTGGAATATCAATAAGGCAATTCCACTTTTGCACTTTGTGTATGTCGTCGGCTTTGAACCTAAACGCCATGCACTCCTCTCCTTTGGCATTTTGTCGATCTCTTCCCTTTCACCCGAAACCCTAATCTTCCTTACAGACTGGGAGCACGGGAACGATCAAGACGAAGGCTAACGTCTGCTCGGTGCAATTCCCGCCGGATTCCGCCTGGACCCTGGCCGTCGGATCGGCGGACCATCGGATCTATCTCTATGATCTCCGCACAATGAGGACGCCCCTGTGTACCCTAATCGGACACACAAAGACCGTCAGCTACGTCAAGTTCGTCGACTCGTCCACTCTGGTTTCCGCCTCCACTGACAACTCTCTCAAGCTCTGGGACATTTCTTCCTCCTCTTCCAGAGTGATCGAAGACTCTGTCCAGACCTTCGTCGGCCACACCAACGTTAAGGTCTCTCTCTCTCTCTCTGAATAGACCTTTCTCTCTCGAGCTCTCTCATGCAATCATGCTGTTGTTTGCTTCAGAATTTCGTTGGCCTTTCCATATCTGATGGGTACATAGCCAGCGGGTCGGAGACGAACGAGGCAAGTGTCATATTCTCTCCTCTCTCTTTTCTAGTATCTCTCTTAAAAGTAGAGTTTGGGCAGGTTTTCGTGTACCACAAGGCGTTTCCAATGCCGGTACTGTCGCACAAGTTCAGTAGCGCGGATCCGGTGACCGGAAGGGAGCTTGAGGAGGGGGTGCAGTTCATCTCCTGCGTGTGTTGGCGCGGTCAGAGCAATACTCTGGTCGCCGCCAACTCCTGTGGCAACGTCAAGCTTCTGGAGATGGTCTAAAAATGGCGTCTTTTGGGTCTCGTTCTTCTGTCTTCCATGCGGCATCAGCGTGTAGAGAGAGAGAGGGAATGAGGAGAGAGAGGCTTCTGTGGAGGGCAATTGCATATGAATTGATGATAGTCTATGTAATTTGTCGGCGGAATGAATTCCTCTTTCTTTTCTGTCCATGTTCTGTTGTATTTAGGTGCGATGATTACAGGAGACAAGCTAGGTTAAAGTCCATCAGAAGCGGAGGAGCTCTCACTGTCTCTCTGTGTGCAGTCCCCCGAGTTCTCACTGTCTCCAAAGTATCGAGTTGATGTGGAAAAGTCGTGGCAACTTCGCTGGGACCCGGGCGGGATCGTTTAGTGCATGGGCCGCGGAAACCAGACACCAAGTCAAACCCCAGCAACCAGGGGCGAGCCGGCCGCCGGTTTCTTTGGACGACGCGGGTTCCGACGGGTTCAAGCCCACACGACGCAGTGATAGAATCCCTGCGAACCATTTAAAAAAAAATCTCAAAATAAACGACGCCAGTTCAAGTTTTAACCATTGAATAATTGCATCCAATTAAACTTAATATTTTTCTTAGTTCTAGATAATAAGTGAAAAATATTTTTATTTAATTAATTAGTCAAAAAGTGTCTACATTATTGTCATCAGTTTATTCTTAATCGTCGACCAGATAAGGTGAAATTTTCCGCCGATTGCTTTTTCCCCATTTCAAAATTCAAATCATTCAATTCAATGTTATTAATAAATCAATTGAATAGTTATGGCCAAGTTATAATCATCGTAGATCAAATTAATATAATTCGAGTAAATAATTATTCATACCTGTCGACAACTTGGGCGTGTGGGGCCGCGGGCTCAGTTTATCCGCTCAACGAACGCATCCCCTGAATTATTTCCCGCTCTGACGTGGATCCCCGTTGCGCTGATCCGAACAGCTCGTGCAGAATTGTCAAAGGAACAATTCCAATCGTAAGACGCCAGGTGGCATCCGGGCCAGCTCGCAACACCCCAATAATGGGCGGGCGTTATAAAAGAACAAACGTCCTACAGATCGAGGCTGTGGATTAGGAGCTTCGGGTTCAGAGGTTGAGATGGTAGAGATGGACGAGGAAGGGAGTAGCGCGGGCTCTGAGAAGGGTAATCAGCTTCTCGGATATGATTTTAGGATTTTACGAGGACGGCGATCGTACGGCGGAGAGCTCCGATCATGACGATAATGGAATCGGAGGAGAGATCAGCAAACCCTTCTGGGACTCCCAGAACCATCTTCTTCGCGTGAGCATCCTTCTTTTCTCTCTTATCGCCCCTCCTCTTCTCTCAAACGCTTTTTTGCTTTCTCTCTCTAGGCCGCCCTATCGAAGAGCAGCTCGCTGGAGTCGCGCGTTCGAAGACAGACGGAGTCGGCGTTAGAGACACTCCGATCCGAGCAGAAACTCTGCCGTTGTTCGAGAAATATTCCAAGCGAATGCCGTCATTGCTTGGTAGAGAGAGTCTCAGAGTTACTCCGTTTAAACGGTTACGACAGCGCTGTTTGCGAGTCCAAATGGCGAAGCACCGAAGATCTTCCCAAAGGTACCAGTCCTCCCTTCTCTCTCTAATTTCTCTCTTTCTCTCTCTAATATTCCCTTAATTCAGGCGAGCACACGTACCTCGACGTCGTCGAGAAAGAGAGAGGGAGGAAAGAACCAGAGAGAGTCCTGATCGAGCTGAGATTCAGGCAAGAATTCGAAGTAGCGAGAGCGAGCGCAGAATACAAAGGATTCCTTAGTCGTCTTCCAGAGATATTCGTTGGAAAACCAGAGCGCCTGAGAGGAGTGATAAAGCTCGTGTGCGCGGCGGCGAAGAAGTGCATGAGAGAGAATAACTTGCATATGCCCCCCTGGAGGAAGACCAAATACATGCAGGCAAAGTGGCTCTCTCCTTGCGACCGGTTGCCTCGCCTTCTCGGTGATACTAGGGTTTCCTCCCCGGGGAGATTACACCATTACATGCCCGTGGAAGTCGTCTGAGACACAAGACGGGATTTTTTTTGACTGAGATTATTTTCTTTTTACGATTTTTGGCCATGGAATTCAGAGATATAAATAAAAGAGGAGACTGTAAGTGGGGAAATAATGGGAAATAAAGGGGTCATCGAGTTTTTTTGTGAATGGATAAGGTTGTGGGGCTCCTTTTGTGCTTCATTGTTCTGTGGATGAGATCTTTTTGGTGGGGGCAGCTAGAAAGGGAAGAAAGAGTTCTCTCTAGTCAAGAAAACTTATAAAAAATGGCAAGTTGGCGACATCGCGTGACCTAAGAAGCATGTTACTATGACCTTGTCCTTGCCCTAGTTGACATTTTTTATAAGTTTTCTTGACCCCATCAACAGGGAGGGTACGTTTGCCCTTACGATCAAGGGGTCAATTGTCACAATCAGTTTTGCTTCTCTCTCTCTCTCTCTCTCTCTCTCTCTCTCTCCTCTCTCTCTCTCTCTCCTCTCTCTCTCTCTCTCTCTCTCTCTCTCTCTCTCCCCCCCCTCACCCCCCTCTTTCCCCTCCATTTCCTCGGTTGTCCACTCCCATCTCTTACCCTCGTTACCTCCCTCTTTCACTCTCTATCTCTATTCGATTTTTGTCTCAGTGTATGAGGAGAATGACTGTTATCGGAAACTCGTTCAAGACATGGAGAGAAAAGTAAAAGAAAACTGAGAATGGTAGCTTTTTCTTTTCGTTGGATGTTGAGAACCACCCATCAATGGGCTGTCCATTATCTTTTTGTGAATGATGGTTTGAAAATCATTGAAGGTCTCGTATATCTATAAATAGAGGATTCCTCTTCAACTTTTGATCATAAACAGATTAAATTGTGTGATTTTTATGAACACAAGATAAAGGATCAAAGCAAAGTCCTCATAAATAATCTGTATTCATAAATACAGATTAAGCCTGAACAATGTTGATCAGGGTTCAAATCCATTGGAAAATTAGGGTTGACTTTGATATCTTTGGGAATTTCATCAAATGGAAAATGAGAAGAAATTATAAATCAGAAAGAATTTTTTTTATAGGTGAATGATTGAAGAGTCTAAAAATAAATCTGAAAAAAATCAAAATTAAATTCCAAGAGAAATCATATAGACTTATCGAGGTAAATTGCAGATGAAAAGAGATAAAGAGTTAAAATATACATAAAAAAATGACATTAAATCTCTAAATTCTAATCTAACCCAGAAGAAAGGAAAACTACATTAATTTTAAAATTGCAACAACGGATATCTCTTTCTTGGGCTCTCTCTCTCTCGCTCTCTCTCTCACACTTTTCTTCTTGAAAAAAGCTCTTTCTTGAAAAACATGACACAATGATTTAGCCTTCAATTCATTTATTCATTAAATGGAAAATATCTATAAAAAAATGTTATTTCAAAAATATTTTCTTCACTTTGATTGAGAATCCATAAATTTTACCAGTGTGATGATCTGAGTCGAAGTAGAAGATATAGTCAATCAAAGGAAGTCATACAAGATTCAAGCAATTCTAATTTTGCTCAATTTTTTGATTAAAAAAATTCAAAATCTGAGTTGTTTAAAAAAAATGTAAACTTGACTCCAAATGTATAGTCTGTAAGGAGATCCTAATACAAACTATGACTCAAATTTATGATTGATTAAAGCAAGGTATTTGAAATTCAAAAATCAAGTACTAAAAAAACAAAAAATCTTTTAAATGAAAAATGTTCTCCTTAAACATAAAGAATTTCACACTTTTTTTTTTATATATTTCATGTTTCTTGAATCTTCCTTGGGACCTCCAAAAGGTGGTAGAAAGAGGCTATCAAAAGTGGCCGTAAAATTTCTTTAGCGATTCATATCATCATCTTAAGAACATTGATTTTAGAGAAATCAAGTTATTTAAATTTATTCTAGGTGCAGAAATTCATTCATACATCTTTATCACTTATCTTCCATGTTTGATGATTTGGTCAATACATAAAAGCTCATATTGGTTGTTTTACTTTCAGATTTTTCAACTGAATAACAAATACACATTTGATCAGTTTCAATGAAGTCTTAAAAAATTGTGACGTCTTACTATTCTAATCAAAATTTGAAATTCAAGTCCCATAGAAAAATTGAAATCTCGATTTGAATCAAATCATTAACAATTTTTAATCAAATTTTTTATCAGATTATTTATTTGATTGCATTTTTCATCAATTCATTACATATCATATGATAGATATCCAAGTCATATCATAAATCTAAGTTTTTTGTTACTATGAAGCCAAATTTACGTGGTCAGTGAAAACACACTTCAATGGTAAAAGCAAACTAAATCACTTTAAATTAAGATAAATCAAGTATAATAAGTGATAACAGGGTGAATCCCTAAAGAGTTAGAGTTGAATTTCAAGAGGTTTTTAATTTTGATCAAATTGAAGAATTTAATGGGGTGAAACTTTGGGAGAAAGTATAGCTCTAGAAAGAGAACACAAAGATATTTTTCAGGAATAAAAAATCATGAAAATCAAAGTAAAATCTAAGGAAAAAATGAAGAGAGAATTTTGAAAGATAAAGTCATTTGTGAGAAGAGAAAAAGAGATGAAAAAACTTAAAATTGTCATAACCTACCATTCTAAAATGAAATCTACCACTTGATTATAAAGGATGAATGAAAATTGTTGATGGTGAGAGCAAGAAACCCTAGAATTACATATAGGAAGCGAGTATATAGGTTGTTATATAGGAAGTGAAGATGATGCGCCCCAAATGGGCTGCGAGCATGATACCACTATTGGACACTCCCCCTCAAGCTATAGCATATAAATCAAACATGCCAGCTTTGTACAAGTGACATCATAAGAGATGTTATCTAGACTCTTTGTGAAGACGTACACAAGTTGATGAGATGATGCCACATGAGGGGTGGAGATTGATAATGTGTCATTGATGCATTCATTTTCATCATTATAAATGCACGTTAACACAATGCACGTTATCATGTTTTTTATGATATTTTTGCATACTTCATTTTATTCCACTTATATACTCAACTTGCATCTATTTAGCGCTAATTTGATAAAATAAATAAATATGTCCTATTATGCATCGTTCTTTCTAAATTACTTATACTCTGAGACTAACCCCATTTGACCCTTTCAAAGTCATGTGGTTGAATTCTCACATTTTCTATGAGTTATATAGATATAGGGACATAGGTACACAAGTAGTAAAGCATGAATATAAATGACGATAAGAGGGAAGAGAAAACAACTCTACACTAAATTTGAACATCAAGCTAACCAGATTTTTATAAAAATATGATAAATGAGGTTTATATTTGGTAGAGGGATCATCATAAGGTATTTAGGATGATCCATAATTAATTTAGAGTGAATATTGGGTCAACCTCCTTATTTTTAAGAAGGTTGGACCAAACTTAATTTTTATTAAATGAGACCTTAATTATTTCTCATAATTTTAGATATCTTAGATGAAAAGATAGAGGATTAAATTCTTGATCCAATGGAGAAAATTTTGTGGAAAAGAGAATTGTATTTTATGGGATATTCATTTTGTAAGTTTATGAATTTTTATGGAATTTTTCTAGAATTTTTAGGAAAATTTGAAGGACTTTTTTCGATTTTGAGCATATTTATAAAAATATCCTTATGGTTTTTTAAGTAGAAATTTACAAAAATGCTCCTCTTCATTTATAAAGGCTGACACACCTTTTTCTAGGTGCAATAAGAGGGTGCAACGTGGCACACTCTTATTGAACAATCTCAATCGACGGCTAAGATTTCTCTAAATTAAAATCATGATATCTTATGATCTAGATGAAGTTTTGAGCTGAAATTTTATAGCTAGATTCATCTTTTAACCCTCTATCCATCCATATCCTTTGATAAAAGAATCAAGTATGAAAAAATGCTTTGAATAATTAGACTCTTTTACCTCCCACCTATAAAAGCCTTCATTTTCTCTCTCCTTACGTTTTTTGGCTCTCTCTTAGCATCAGGCTACCAGAAGGAAAGGGAGAGGAGGTCAAGGTCCAAATAGGAGAATTTTTTTATGCTCAATCTTGTAGTAGAGAAGGGAGCAAGAAAGGGTCGTAGTGGGAACGGATCGAACATCACCAGGCCTAGGAGGGGCACACCAATGGGGTTTGTGCAAAGATCTATATTAGATTTTGGCTTGTGAACATCTCTATACTTGGATCTCCTCTTAAACACTCGTCACCACGAGAGGAAGAGAAGAGAGAGGAGAATTTCCTTTAGGCTTGCATAAGCACCTCTATTATGGTTGTTCTCCCCCTATTTATTGACTTTAGGAATGTGAAATTTTCACAAAAACCCTTATTATTATGTCTATATCCACCGGCGTCTATTGACCTTATGTGTATGACCCTCTAGGTCCATATATCTCACCAGTTAATGACTCTATCAGCCAATAACACTTATTGATCTTCCTTTTCAATTAACTATATCAACATATAGATTAATTGACTAAGGATTAATTTAACCCAATTGACAAGTTGAGTCGTTAGCTTGGTGGGTGCCAAGCTACACCATGTGCTCTGGGAGATATGGAGTATATTAGAACTCTTTCATGGAACCCTTGATGGATATTATATGGCCTATAAGCCAATCACATTTTTATGTATCTTTTTTATGTTTATTAAAATAAAATTTATTCATTGTCATTCTTGTGTGATGTTTGCAATGAAGTCCATGAGCATGTGCAATGACTAAGTGAATTATGATGAGATCATAATATAGTGATCACTAGTCTTTAAACATATGTTCTAAACATTCCCATTCGTGGGATATTTGAGAAGGACATCGAATTATCCAAAAGAATATCACTATCTAATCCAAATTATATGATGAGTATGGCTGATCCTATAGCCATCAGTGTGGAGAAACTAAGGTAGATAGTGGGTGCTCTTTAGAGAAAGAGTTCACTGAATTGATCCGTATGAATACCTAATTGTCAATTGATAACATGCTATATTTACATCATAAAACATGACGTTTTCATGCATATTAAAGCATAAATGATTTCATTTACATGCATGTTATCATATTTCTATGTATTTTTCTATTATTCTCTTAAAAAGTCATTATAATCTCAAAATACTTTAAATTAGGGTTAATTTTTATAAATTAGAGTTTCATAATTTGATAACCCATATTTTCTTGAGATTATAACTGTTTTTTTAAAGATAAAAATAATGAGAGAAACAACTTTTTATAAACATTCATTTTATTTTCTAAATATTAAAAATCTTAATAAATGAATGTATTTTTTTGAAATAATAATTTTAACTCTTGTTATTTAATTAATTTGACCTTTTAGAATAATAGATAATTAAATTTTGGATCAAATGAAAGAAATTTGGATTAATTTGGAGTTATATATTAAAAAGTTATGAATTTTCTATTTTTTTAAAGGATTTTTTTCCGGATTTTTTTAAAAACAGTTTTTTTCTTATTTTATTTTTCGATTTTTAAATAATAAGAATAAATAAAAAAATTAAAAAAGGGGCGCGGGGGCCCGCGTGGATGCGACGTGGCACGCGCAGGGCCACGTGGCAGCGCCACGCAGCCACCGCGCAGCGCCTACGTGGCAGCGCCACGCAGACCCCGCGCAGCGCCTACGTGGCGATATATATATAATTATATTTATTTACTTAATATTCATAAAGTGTTCTTTGTCCTCCCCTATATGAGGAGGGTCATACCCATATAAACGGTCGGGTATTATATACCCGACAGTTTCAATTAATTAAGTCCGTGTGGGACTAAAAATTTGTCTCACTTACCTTGCAGGCGACGTGGCGCGACGACGGCCGTCGGATCTAGCGGATGGGTGATCGACGAGCGTCGATCTGGGTGAGCGCGGGACCATTGATCGGGGATCAACGCACGTGTTGATTAACCATTATTATAACGGTTGGATTAGATGCGACGTGGCCGCATCTGATGGCGCGATCGCGTGGAGCGCGGACCACGGGAGATTGATCAAGACACGTGCGTAAATCAAGGCGTTATAACGGCCCAGATTAAAAGCTAGCGGGAGCATCGCGACCGTCAGATCAAGATCCAACGGACGCGATCTTTAGCGTTTTTAAACGCTTAGTTACGGATCAAATCGTGACCGTCGATCGCGATCCGACGGTCACGACTTAATTGAAACGGTCCACGATGGACCGTTTCATCGTAACCGTCGATCGTTTTGATCGGACGGTTACGAAATTTCCCCTATAAAACTAAGTGTTCTTCGACGTTCTTAAGCATCCAAGCAAGAATCAATCTAATTGATTGTCTAGACACCTTCCTTGCTTGTTTCTCTCGAGTTCTTCCTCTTCCTCTTCAATTTCCGCGTCCAAGGAGGGGTAGAAGTTGAGATTTGGTGAAGTATCGAGTGAGAAATCGACGCTTGAAGCTCGTCATCGCGTTCTTGGTGTTCTTCGCGATTATTCATGATAATCACGACGATTTGATCGCAAAACGGGTTTAGTGGAAGCGGTTTTTCATTATCTACCTCCCAATCAAGTTTAATTTTTGTTTAGAATAGGATTTCAATTTCAATTTGGTTACAATTCCTCTAAAATCGCGATTTCGCCGTTCCGAAATTTCTCTCCACTTCAATTCGTGATTTCTCCGCGAAATCAAGTCCGATTTTGACGATTTTTGATTCCGTGGAATCGATTTGAAGTCTACTTTCATAAAATACCATTTTCCCCAATTTCTTCCATCAATTTCTCGTCCGATTTGACCAAATTCTAAAAGATCTTCTGAAAATTCCTAAATTCCCTGTGGATTCAACCCATATTTACCATTATACCCTTGAATTCGTGATTAATTCTCAAAATTGGTAAGTTTGGAATTATTTTTGACGCGATACCGCTTGAAATTGACGACCTCACGGTCTCGTCTCGTCATCAATCAGGTTTATTCGTGTCATGATTGTGTATGTGGTCCTTTGACTTGAGACACCAAAGACATCTTGTGGATGGATGATCATGTTTTGATTATAACTTAGGAATCCTTAGCCATGGGATATCTAAAATGTCATATATTAGATACGACATGAAGTCCACGAAGATGATTGCGTGATCAAGATGGGATCATCCACCCTCAGTATTTGAGGAGATTGTATCAAGGAATGAGATGCGATGAAATCTTTGTCCAAGGTAGTGGAAATATCAGAAAAGGAGTTCCCGATGATTTCTACACGCATACCCTAACTTGAGTGACCGATTAGGGTTTAACAATTGACTATACCCTAAGTCTTTCATGATTCTAATGTGGATGAAGGATTAAACATACATGGAAATTGATAACATTCTAATTAGACATGACAATACATCATTATTGATGCATATTAAGGCATGAATGATTTCATTCCTATGCATGTTATCATATTTATGAGTATTTATCTATCATTCTATGAAAAAGTCATTATAATCTCAAAATACTTTAATTTAGGGTTAATTATGATGAATTATAGATAAGTAATTTTACAAACCATCTTTACTTGAGATTATAACTTGTTTTTAAAGTTAAATAATGAGAGAAATCATGTTTATAAACATTCATTTAATTTTCTAAGTTAAATCTTAAAAGAAATGAATGTATTTTTGAAATAGAAATTAAATCTCTCATTATTTATTAATTTTGAATTTTTAGAATGATAGATAATTAAATTTTAGATCAAATGAAAAAAAATTTGATTAATTAGGAGTTATATTTTGAAAGTTATGAAGTTTCTAATTTTTAAGGATTTTTTCAGAATTTTTAATGAATTTCTAAGAATTTTCGGGAATTAAAAATCGATTTTTCTAAATGAAAATCAATTTTTCAGAATATTTAAAGCTGTGCAGGTGATGTGGCGCAATCAGAGCCGATCGATCGCGATCGACGATAACGATAAGGAGACAACGTGGCAGCGTGTTGGACGTCCAATCACGCGCGCGATATCGACCGTTGATCTTCACTTAAATCGGTGGACACACATGGCTTAATCAAGGTTCACCGATCGTTTTAATCTTGACCATTGATTGCAAGAGTTATAACGGTTGAGATTAAATGGACGAAAAACGCATCAGGAGCGTCTGATCGAGATCCAACGGATGCGTTTCAATGCGTTTTATAACGCGCGTCGACGTGGCTTCATCACGAGCGTCCATCTGCTATCTGACAGACGGGACTTAACGGTAGCAGTTCGCGGTCAACCGTTTCATCAGAGCCGTTGATCGGATTAATCGGATGGTTATGCCCAAAATCCTTATAAATTGAGATGTTCTTCTGATTAGTAAAGTATTCGAGAGCTATTAAATCAAATTAAACTATTTAGACACCAAATCTCTTGAATCTCTTGATCCCAATCGCTTCTAGACTCAATTCCGCGTCCACGGAGTGCTTGAGATCAAAATTTGGGCGAAAGATGAGGAAGAAATCAACGCTTGAACTCCACGAATTGTGATTTTTGGATTTTGATGAAAAGTCCTGATTCCGGGGATTAATTGGATTAATCCAATCGCAATTGTGGGTTAGTGGAAGCGATTTTTACTAATCTATTGTCTATTAGTGTTTAATTTTTTTTTGGATTAGGAATTTAGATTAATTTCAAGTTGATTTTCGGTTAATTCGCTATTTCGATTTTCGGAAATAATCTCTCACTTTGATCTTCAAATTCTCCGCGAAATCAAAATCAATTTTGATGATTTTTTATTCCGTGGAATCGTCTTGAAGTTCTCTTTCATAATCTAGCATTTTCCCCAATTTCTATCATCGATTCATCATTCGATTTGATCAAATTTGAAGAGATCATAAAAAATTTCCCTAATTCCTTGTGGATTTGACCCATATTTACCATTATACCCCTCAATTTGAGACATTTTCACTAAATTGGTAAGTTTGGAATTATTTTTGACACAAGGCCGAGTGCAATAGACGACCTCGCGGTATCGCTTTATCAGTAATCGATGACGGGAAGGTTCCATAAGTGAGTTCTTACATACTCCATATCTCCTAGTGTACGTGGTGTAGCGTGGCACTCAACGGGCTGACAACTCAACCTATCGATTGGGTTAAATTGATCCTTGATTAATTAATCTATATGTGGATGTAGATAGTTAATTAAGGTTTACCAATAACGTTTTATTTGTTCTATAAAGTTATTAACTATTGAGATATATGGACCTAGAGGGTCACACACCTAAGGTCTATGGATGTTGGTGGATATAGACACCATTATGAGGGTTTTTATGAAAAAACCTTATACCAAATGTCTATAAATGGGGGAGAACGACCACAACTCAAGGTGCCCATGCAAGCCTCGTGAGAATTCTCTCCTTTATTCTCTTTCTCTATTGGTGAAGAGCATTGAAGAGGAGATCTAACCATTCGGAGACTGTGTCGATACCACTAGAGGCTGGACATTTGAATAGCTTCAAGAACTCCTTCAAGGAAACCTTGTAAGTATGTTTTCTCATTCATACAAGATGATCAGATCATCTGTTGTTGGTGGCTGATAAGCTTAAAATGGTATTAATTAGTCATAAACGATATCACTAATTGTTTTGTCATGTGAGTTTTTAAGCTTATGCAAAAACATTTATAAACCTCACGAGCCTAGGGTAAGTAAGAGTCGATCCATAGGGAGTGGGTAATTAGCTAGTGAATTTCCAATTTAAAACAGTTTTTAGAATTTTTATTTAATATTTAGAATATTTCAAAAATTAAAAACATAGATTAGTTTTCTCGTGATTTAGGAAATATATTAGAAGAAAAGAAAATAAATGAGAAGAATAGTAAATGAAGAGAGATACTGAGAAATAAAAAGTAAGAAAAGAAAAGTATAAAAGAGAAAGAGTGTAGAGAGAGAGAAGATACGAATGGTAAGAGAGAGAGTATAGATTCAAGATGAATGAAAGTGATGAATATAAAAGAAGAGAGAGACACGACAAGGAGAAAAGAAAATGATAAGAAGTGGAGGTGTGAGATACAGTATAGATGTATAAAAGATGAGTGACAAAGTGAGATAATTAGAAATAATTTTTATCGTGAATTTTTTTAATTCAAAATTTCTGAAATCAGTTTTGGGCATGATCACAGCTACAGGAGGGCATCAACAGCGTTAGCGAGTATGATGAAAGAAGCGATTGGAAGAACAATAAGGAGTGAATTAAAACTGACGAAATAATTTTTATCCTGATGAGAGAAGTATTTCCTTAGAAGAAATAAAACAAGGAAAGAAAAGATGGGTTGCCGGCAGGTAGCAGCATTGGAGTGGCAACGTTAAACAGGATGAATCTTGTAACCAAGGTTGCAAGATGAATCTTGGACAAAGCTGGCGGCGTTGGAAGCTCTGCAAGTTGGCTACTTGCCATGGGTAACCTGCAGAAAAGTGAGAGAAAAAGGGGACGAAGAGGAGAATGAAAGAGAGCTACCTCTTGTCACACCCGTCAAGGCTTGAGGGTCTCTAACTTCTCCTCCTCTCCAGCAGCCCGGGATGCCCTTTTTCCTCCTAGCTCTTGCTCGGGTAAGAGGGACATTGATCCAATTGCACACATGCCTCCAACGCGAATTGGATTGAATCAAAATGATGAGTTTTTCACAAGAAATTCTAAGGGGTTTAAATCGGGAAGGAGAGAGAATATGGGCCATTGGATCTCCTAGGGCTTCAATGGTCGGGATCCTCTTCTCCTGCCTTGAATGCACGTCCAGGGGGGGTCCATGATAGCATGCATTTATAACTTGAATTCTTATCTTAACTAACTCATATTCATGCTTATTTTATGTGAATATGATGCATGTTATCATACTTTTTAGGAATTTTCCCCATTGGCATGTCATTTCACTAAAGTTGATATTTATGCATAAATTAGGGATAATTTCATGTTTAATAGATGATTAATCTTTTGTTTAAATTAATAGAAGTTAATCTTTGTTATTGAATGAGTTTTGACTTTAGTAAATATTTGGAAGGATGATTTTATGATAAATTTATGATTTAAAATGTTTTAGGAGAAATGATTTAAGTAAATTATAAGTCATCTTGATTTCTTCTTTCTAAATATCTTTTAAATGACATGATATTAAAAAGAAGAGAATTTGTGATCCAATGGAGAAAATTTGGATGAAAAAGGAGTTGTATATTTTAAATTATGAATTTCTGAAGTTTTATGCCATTTTCCCTTATTTTATCTGATTTTTATTTGATTTCTATGAATTTTATTTATTTAAAAATCGCAAAACCGGGGGTAAGCTTACCGCAAGTGATGACGTGGCAAGCATGCCCAGGCGAGCGGCTGACGTGGCGCGCGGGACCGCCTCGGGGTGCGACGCGGCACTTAGGCCACGTGGCAGAGCCCGGGTGGCCCACACGGGACGCAGAAGGCGTACAGTGGCGCGGCCACGTGGCAGGAGGCCACGCGACCACGCAGGTCCACATGGGCGCCCGTGTGGGGCGCCACGTGTCGCGGAGCAGAGAGGAGATAATATGACAGTTAATAGGGGAATCTTCTCCCCTATTTAACCGCGTCATAACCTTCTACTTATTCCGTGTGAGACTATGTTCCCACACGATTTTGTTTTGCAGGATGCGTGGCGGCTTGGCGAGCGTTAGATGCGGGAGGAACGGCAGTGATCGCGTGGACCCGAGTCCACGCGATCATCCATCAAACACGTGCTAAAAAAGAAAGCTTAAGTAACGAGGATCGGACGACTTACCTTGCGCCACGTGGCAACCCGAGGACCTCCCGATCGGCATCAAATCGAAGGGCGATAGATCTCCATCAGACGGCTGCTGCAATTTGATCAAAATCGATAGAAATCGGACGGTACAGAGATGCTGTGGAAGAACTTCGCGATCGAGCCGCGATCGCACGCCTTCTGACGCGGAATCGCCTCTACATGATCCGACAAAGATCGACGGAGACCTAGGACCACGATCGAAGCCCGATCGTGGCCCGACCGTGGTCCGATCATGGTGCTCAAATTCTGGAAAATGGGGGCTAAATCCACCGCTGAATTGGGTCAAAATCGTCGCGAAAGTGGAGCCGCGTCCTCGCCAAGTGGAACCGCTCTCATCACCCGTGCAAATCGCCTCCACGACCGCTCCAATTGCCCATGATCATTGGGCCAATTTCCCTCTTTAAAAGCATGTATTTCCCTCTCTTTGTTCTTAACTTTTGATCGATTCGTGAAGGAATTAAGCGAATTTCGAGGAAGATCTTTAGTTCATCGTGATCCCCCCGCGTTTAGACTCGATTCCGAAGGGATTGGAGCGGGATTGATCGCTTATTCCTCCTTGATTTCATCGAATTTTCCCCTTGAATTCTGGAAGTCCGTGAGAAAGGATCCGAGCAAATTCACTCCAATTCGTGCAAATTGGAGCTTAATTCTCGTGGCAATTGGGTTAGTAGTGAGATTCGATCGATTATCAAGAGGTAATTTGAGTTTTTATTAGATTTAGAAGTTTAATTTTGCAAATTAGTTCATAGTGTTCTTCATTTTCCCCAAATTTCAGTGTGAAATTTTTCTGATTTTGAAAATAGGATATCTCTCTGATTATAATTCTAAATCACTTGTCTTTAGTTTCATTGGATTCCTCTTTTCATCAGCTTTCCGTGGATAGCAAACTCATCAAATTCCGAGTTCATTTGACCCTTCAATTTAACGTTTGACCATGGACTGTTCATCTTTCATCAGAAGTCAAACGTTGACTTTCGGGGTCAATTACTTTTTATTGACAAATCAGAATTGAATAATTTCGGTCTTTTTGGATTCCTCTGGTTGTTAGCTTTCTATTGACATATAAATTGCAATATTTTGATTTCATTTGGGCATTCAATTTGAAGATTTTCTCTCAGGTGTTCATTTCGGGGATTTTCTGATCATTGATTTTCAATAATTCATAATAAACCCATTTCTTATTGAAAAATTACGAAATATATATCAATAAATTCCATTTTCTCTCTAGTTTCCAAATATCTAATTTTCGTAATCTTCTGACTCTGTTTGATTCTCTGATTTTGCAGAACACCTACTGTTGGTCAAAGTCAACGCTTTGACTTTGACTTTTGACTTTTCTCTGTCAAATCCGAGATTTCAAATCTTAAAACTTCTTATTTACCTTATTTATATCATTTCCACATCTTAAATCTTATTTTCTCTTATTTAAAACTCCTTTTAAACCTAAGTTTGACCAAGTCAACTCTGCGATTAAAGTCAACCCTGCTCCTTGTGGATCGACCCGATACTTACCCAGTACTTGATTATTATATCTTGTATTTGTGAGTTCGGTTTTATAAATTTTGTTTGACCATCGTCTTTGTGTTTTAACGACGCACAAAAACGACACGTCAATCCTCCAATCACATTCTAGCCCATTAATTTAGCTTTAAAAGGCACCCTCATTTGCTTTTCATTTTTGGTCTTAATGGGCCTTTTTAATTGATATCTTGATATCTTCATAGAGATGGTGGTTCTTTAAGCTCTTGGTGCCTTCCCTAACTTATTGGGCTGCTCCAGAAAATGCTTGGAATGTCTCCTCTGGCTCATTGGGTTTCTGTCTGCTCTTGGTGTATTTGATGTTTTGATCAAAGTTTCGAAATTTTATCGACATCAAAACCCAACAACCCTGTCGTCATTGGTTACTGTGTACGTATAATCATTCATCCACATGTGACTCATGAATGACTTAGGGTATGGTTAATTGTCAAACCTTAATCGGTCACTCAATTTTGTATTGATGCGAGTAAAATATCATTGAGAACAACTTCTCTAATATTTCCACTACCCTTGCCAAGGATATAACCGCATCTCATTCCTTGAGTCGATATCCTTATATACCGAGGGCAAATGATCCCATCTTAACCACTCAATCACCTTTGAGGGCTTCATGTCGTATCCAATCTATGATGTTTTGGAGATCCCGTGGTTAGGAATTCGTAAGTCATAGTCAAAACGTGATCATCGATCCACAAGATGTCTTTGGTGTCTCAGGTCAAAGGACCACGTACACAGCCGTGACATGAATCAACCTGATTGATAATTTGGTATAATACCATTTGAGGATCAATGTAGTGAACTCCTTCTCTAAAGAGCACCTGCTATCTATCCTTGGTGTCTCAACATCGATAGCCACATGATCAGCCATACTCATCATATGAGTCATATCAGATAGTGCTATTCTTTCCAAATAATATGATGTCCTTCTCGAATATCCCACGAATAGGAATATTTAGAACATATTTTTAAAGACCAGCGATTACTGTATTATGATTTTATCATAATTCACTTGATCATTGCATATGTTCATAGACTTCATTGCAAACATCACACGAGAATGACAATGAATAAAAGTTAATTTCAATTAATATAAATGAAAGATAAAAGTGTGGTTGTCTTGCAAGCCACATAATATCCATCATTCTATATACAATAGATATATGTTTTCTTTTTCTGTTTATTTTTCTTTTATTGTAGTAGCTTTGATATCATCTCCGTGTACATATCTCACTCGCACCCTCGCTGTGACATCATCTTATTGTTGTAACTTTATTCATTGCTACCGCCATCTATTCTTCTCATCTTTCCATGATATTATCTCTATTTTCATCTCTATTAATCTAATTATCGCATCTCATTTCGAATTTCTATCTTAATTCTAAGAGAAACTCAAAATTATCTCTCATACTCACCTTGACGTGCTCCATTTCAACTCACACATCTTCTTCTGCCCTCATCTTTCTTTTGAACACATAACCTCATTACTTTATCTCCTTATGGAGTCGACCCTTGGTGACACTATACTAATT
Organism: Lemna minuta; assembly: GCA_024174645.1. Classification (NCBI taxonomy): domain Eukaryota; kingdom Viridiplantae; phylum Streptophyta; class Magnoliopsida; order Alismatales; family Araceae; genus Lemna; species Lemna minuta. The sequence continues at coordinate 7,860,835 of CM044116.1, forward strand.
AAGGAATTACATTTTATTGCATGAAATTGATGCACAACAACAACGAAAAACACACGCAATCGAAGTCATCAAAGACTAATCCATATATAACCTTGTCTCTAATGTAGTGGCACTCAATCTTAGTATGCTTCATACACTCATATTTAATTTCTAATCAAACAAAAAAATTAAATTAAAAAGCAGTTATATTTTGAAAGTTAGGAATTTTTCTAATTTTTACGGGGTTTTTTCTAAAAAATTTCTCAATTTATTTCAATTTAAAAAATTTTAAAATTCATGCGTGATGTGGCAATGATGTGACATGCGCGCTTCCGTATCACCATGTGGCGGTGTACGCGTGTGCCACGTGGCCTACGTGTTTTCATCTTGTAAGTGGTTAAGTGCCCTCTAGGAGCATAAGGAAACCCCTTAAGACTGCGAGTGTATTTATATGCAAAATTTTCTTTCATCTTTTAACATGTGGGACACTGTTTTTCTTTACTTAGGCAGGCGACGTGACACAATGAGAAGCGTTTGATCTCGCCATTGAATTAATGTTATTGATTCGATGCTGATTTGTTTTATATGAATCGCCCGCTCTTAGCCATTCTTCTAACGAGTTATAACGATTGAGACTAATTGAGCCTGATGGACTCCTATGGACATGTGTATACATCTAAAGCGTTCGATGAAGATCAAATGGCGGCGGTTAGAAGATGATTCGTGTACACGCGATAACATGGCAAAATTTGGGCGTTCCGGTGAAGATCTAATAGCCATGACTTAAAGATGTCGATTCGACTCCGAGCCTTACATATGAGTTGTGGATTGAAGATGAAGAGGCACATTGAATGGCCACATCTAATTTTCATCTATTTATATTCTCCTTCTTCAACAATGTAAACCATTCTTTGATTATTGATCGATCGAATCTGTTGGACAGCATAATCCTTGAATCTCTTGCTTCCCCTTCAAGACTCATTTTCACATTGAGGGCGTGATGCAAACCAAGATTTCTTTGAGGGAGAAGGAAGAATTTGCCGCTTCAACTCTGAATTTTTGTTTTTCAAAATTCAGAATGAAAAGCTTTAATCAAGAGACTCATTGAATCATTTCGCGTGCAGTTTTAGGTTAGATTACTTGTTTCTTCCTAATATTTTGTCTTATACCATTCGATTTTAATTTTCGATTAGTAGATTAATTTAATTTTATGAAATTATATAATTTTCTCTCTCATCTTGATCGATTTCTATCTCCTTATTTCACTCCTTGATTTCTTTGCAAAGGCTAATCCAAATTGAGTGATTTTATATTACATGGATTCTTCTTGGAGTCTACTTTCTAAAAATACTAATTTCTATAATTTATCATCCCAATTTGTTGTCCAACTTGATTAAATTTTGAATATATCTTTAAAATATCCCAAATTCTTTGTGGATTTGACCCTTATTATTATTCTCATTAATTCATAACTAAATCATAAATTCAGCGAGTTTGGAAATTATTTTGACATGACAAAGTGTGACTTCAACAACCACACAAATTTGTTTTGTCACTCCTCCACATCCCAAAGTGCGCTTGCCCTCCTAGGCACAGAACACTAAGTAATCCAAGCCAACCCACATTACTGACTAATAGTGGATAATTGTCTTTTCTTAGAGGTACTAAATAAAACTTCATTAATGAGAAAAATGAAGGTTGCATTAGTGATCTCTGGGGAAACCACTAAAAATGATGGAACATGTAGGTTATGAGGATCGTAGGGAGAAGACAAAATTATGCTTTCATTTCTTTCAGAATGTTTGGAGCTCTTAGTTACTTACCTTCAGTACCTCACACTCATTTTGAAGAACTGAAAAAAAAATTCTTCAGAATCTTTATCCAAATTTGATGTTATTATGTAACATTTCTTGACTTCTACATTACTTCTACACCATAATCTTTTTCTCTCAAACCTACATATGCGTTCAAATCGTAACCTTAATCAAAATTGAACATAAGGGGCTGATTGAACCTTAAAGATGAGTTGTAGAGGGGTTATGTTTTATGTTAAGAAAATTGAATATTAGAGGTTCCAAGTTTATGATTCTAATGAAATCTTAGGAGTGAGGAAGGGGAGACAAGTGAGTTTTGACTGCAGGGAGAGTGAGCAATAATAAAGAAGGCACAAGTTTATGAACAAGAGTGGGTAATTATGAAAAGAAGGCAACAAACTCAATGTCCGGGTATGTTTAATCATTGTTTTGAATCAATTTCATGCAAAAATATTTAGAATTCCTCACTTTATATAATGTTAAAATAAGGGTCAAATCCTCATGGAGCCTAGGTAATGAGATTAGTGCCTTTGGGGAGTAGAGAAACTATTATAGGGAAAAACAACAATAAAAGGGATTTTGGAGAAATATGGAACGACGAAGAAATAGAATATGGTATGAACAAAATTATTAATATATATATATATATATATCTCTTTATATTCTATGAGAAATAATGAGAAAAATATTGAGAAATGAATGATGGAATGAAGAGATGAAAATGATGGAATGAAAGATGATGGAACAATAGTGAAAAAAGGGAGATCGGGTAATGATGATAGATTTTTTGAAGAAAGGAGACCAAATCTAAAATATAGAAAGAGAAATAGGGTTACACTCTCGATGGAGGAGATTACAAGATAAAACATATCTAAATCCTCACATAGACCCCAAATTTATGCCAGTCCTAGGTGGGGTGATGATAAACTTGTTAGTATCTCTATCCTCTACTTGATCTTGCCTTGACAACAAACTTGGACACCAAAAAATGTCAAGCTTGGGCTTAAGCCTCTCCTTTTCCTTCTAGTAGCCTGATGCTAAGAGAGAGCCAGAAAGAAACAAAAAAGAAAGAAGAATATTCTTTTGTAGGATAGGTTTAAAGGTTCCCTTGGATTAATGGTGGAGATTTAGTTTTTTTTAGTGTCACGAAATAAATGGTAGGGATTAAATTCATAGGACACAACCATAACCACCTCCTAAGGAGTTGAGAGAGTCCCTCCTAAGGAGATGGGCTCCACAACCACCTCCTCAGGGAGTGGGTTGACCACTCTCTAAGAGGTGGTAATTGATAACATGCAAAAGAGAGTAAGTAAAGATGCTCATCTTTGTCATAATGTAGTTATAGGAGTCAAAATCATTTATCTTTTTCACATGTTATCATATGATTAAGCCAAGATAAATAACTTTTAGATGAATGAGTTAAAAGTGTTTCAAGAGGTCAGTTATTGATATTCAAGATAGTTTTAATTTCTTTAAATTCTCTTTATTTGATTGATACAATTTTTTTTAGGGAAGTATTAAATAACATGTTGATTTTAACTAAGGCCCTTAATGGGCTCGTCAGATTTAATGGGCTTTAGTAGTTTTTGGCCAGGATATGTATGCAGATAACATCGACCAAAATCGAGCGCAAGCATGATGTTGGGTGAAAAGCATCACATGCAAAGACATTAGTGCACATGAGGTGAACAATGCAGGGATCACGGGAATAAGCTTCCACCAATCGCCTAAAATTGTGGCTAACTACCTACAGAAAAGACAAAGAAATATTGCATGGGTGTAAAGCAGCGAGCATCAAGATCTCAACCAACTAGCCTAATCTCTTGTTGCGGAACAATTAGGTTAGAAAGGGGAGAACAAAGAAGGAGAAGGGCGTTCTTGATTCCTGCCTAACTAATCTTGGCCGGGAGGACACAATGGGAAGAAGAGACGTATGATTAACTTTGAAGACGTTCAAAGCAAGGCTTTGAGCCGATAATAATCGACTCAAAGTGGCTACAAGATCTAAAAGGGTCGAATAAGGTATTGTTTTAGGTTTTAAGAAATTTAATTTTTTCATTTAAGTTTCTTTGTCAAATCTAAACTTCAGTTTTCTAATACTTAGAGATTGAGACTTCATTCAAATGAGATTCATTCAAACAAATTTCAATGTATATAGTTTACAGCAACTATCGTTTTCATTATTCTCTTTTAAGGTGAATGCATAAGTAATTAGTGTAAGGTCTAGGTCCATTTGGATCATATATTTTATCGCTTTTTTATAACCTTTCCCTTTCTCTTGTTTTGTCATCTTCAATTGCAGTTAAAGAATTCGAATTGAGAATCTTAGACATTATTTTGTTTAGGCAGAGAGAGATAAAAAAGAAAATTAAAATAGAGATTCTTAGACAGAGATACCTTGAATAATTAATATGCGATTAGAGATCATATGGTTTCAGATAAGTGATTTGATAATATTTCTCTGCACTTCAGTTTTCAGCTTATTAGCATGAATCTTGCATTCGAAAAATATTAAATTTGAACAAAAATTAAAGATTCGGAAAGTAATTCAGCGACTCACAATCTTTTGACGCTTCATTCATTTAGGAATTAGAAAAAGAAAGCATGCATTTCTATAGGACAAGTACTAATATAGGTGATAATTAAATAAAAGGAAGAGAGAGAAGAATTAAAACATAGGATCACACCAATATTGATAACTAAAGAACTAGTCTTCAGTAAAAAAAAAAGACAGAGAAAAATATAACTTCTTGTAGTTCAGGCTTGTTCGAGGATCAGCTATAAGATTTCGTTAGATACAGAGCTAAAGGAGTAAGTCTTATGGGAAAATAGGAGTAAGCTAAAGGAGTAAGCTATACCTATGGGAAAATAGGAAATTAAGGGAGAAGATTTATTATAAATAATATTGCATAAGTCTAATAAAACCATTACAATGACATTAGATTTCTACCTGAATTTAGACCTATCAGTAACCTTACCACTTCCCCAAGGAGGTGGGCTTACCTCTCTCTCCTCCTATAAATGTGGGTTCTTCCTTAAAAAAAAAAGAAAGATATAAATTTATTAATAATAAATAAAAGAGATAAAATTTGACCTCTTTCACCCTTCAAGAATGTCTTTAACCACCTTTGACTTATCAGGAATAACTTTGACTATCATTGACTTCCAAGAGAAATGGAGTGACTAGTCTCTTAAAAAAGTGGAATGAGTTGACCCCCCCTTAGAAGGTGGCAGATGATAACATGCTAATTAGACATGATAATACATGATTATTTATGCATATTAAGGCATAAAAGATTCCATTCCTATGCATGTTATCATATTTTTAGTGTTTATCTATCATTCTATGAAAAAATCATTATAATATCAAAATACATTAATTTAGGATTAATTATGATGAATTAAAGATAAATAATTTTATAAAAAAATCTTTACTTGAGATTATATTTAGTTTTTAAAGTTAAATAATGAGAGAAATAATTTTATATATACTCATATAATTTTCTAACTTTTAAAATCTTAAAGAAATGAGTGTATTTTCAAGATAGAAATTAAATCTCTTGTTATTTGTTAATTTAACTTTTTAGAATGATAGATAATTTAATTTCGAATCCAATGAAACAAATTTGGATTAATTTGGAGTTGTATTTTGAAAGTTTTGAATTTTCTAATTTTTTGGGATTTTTCATATTTTTCCTCAGTTTTTTTGAATTTCTAATGAATTTTCAGGATTTTTTCTGAATTTTAATGAATTATAAATCAAAATTTCTAATTAAACATCGATTTTATAAGTGTGCAGGTGATGTGGCGCAATCTGGAGCATTTAATCGTGATAGTTGATCATCACTTAAAGGCGGGGGTATGTAACTCACTCTGATTCGTCGACGAATTGTTTATAAAATGATTTCATCTTAGCCGTTGATCTAAAGAGTTGTAACGGTTGACGAGTAAAACCGATGGAAACGCATGTCAGCATTCAATCAAGATCAAACGGCGGGCATTTGATGTGTTACTTATAATGCGTGCGACGTGGCAAAATCTCGGCGGTCCATCGGAGATCCAACGACCATGTTCTTTGACATTGTAAAGCATTCTAGGGCAATTCGAGTAAATCAAACTATTTAGAGACCAAATCCCTTGAATCTCTTGCTTCCAATCTCTTCTAGACTTATTTCCGCATTGATAGATTGCTTGAGAGTGAGATTTCGTTGAGAGAATAGGAAGAAATTGACACTTAAACATCGACGATCGCGTTTTCCAAATTTTGGATGAAAAGCCTTGAATCCAGTGAATAATTGGGCCAATTCGAGCGCAATCTTGGGTTAGGGATCGTGTTTCATCATAATCTTCCTTGGTATAGCTTTATATTTCATTTTCGATTTGTAATTTGAGTTAATTTTGATTTTTGGTGATTTTATTTTTCAGACATTTCTCTCTTGTTCATTCAATGATTTCATCGCGAATCTTGATCCAAATTCAATAATTTTTAATTCCACGGATTCGTCTTTGAGTCTTCTTTCCAAAAATATCAAAATCCCTAATTTCTATCCACATTTCATCATCCAATTTGATCAAATTTGAAAAGATCCCTCAAAATTACCATAATTCCCTGTGGATTTAACCCTTATTTACCAATATACCCCTCAACTCGTGTTAATTTTTTTAAATTGGTGAGTTTGATATTAATTCTGACTCTTGACCTTGGGTTTTCAATGACCTCGCGGTCTCGATTCGTTAGCTAACTAACATCCTACAAAGGCACAAAGGTTTGACCAACCTTCTAAAGGTATCACAAGGTTTGACGAACCTTTTGAAAGGGTAGAAAGGCTTGACCATCTTCCTAAAAAGGTGAAAAAGTTTGACTGACTTCCTAAAAAGGTGAAAAAGGTTAACCAACCTCCTAAAGGTGAAGTACACGTTTTCTTTTTCTGCTTCTACATAGTTTGTATCCATGCTCCGATTAAACTTCACCTAAGTGTCAATTCAAACATTTGTAAGAAACATTTGACTTCCAAGAAGTCAAATGGTGATAGTGTCATAATATAATCAAAATGTAAGAAATGATGCATAATAGGAGTTAGTCATATTTTCACCACATTCAGCTATATAGAAGTAGATATTCTCATTGCTATATTTCTTACCAGTGCTTAAACATGACAAATGATGCATGAATGTGTCTCATATTTTAGAGTTATCAACCGGCATGTTTAGAGTTCTTCTTCTTCATAACCTCAGATCTTCAATAATTCAATTCATTGGATCTCTACCCTAGAAAATAGTCAAACCATATCGACCAAAAGTCCTATTAAGCTTATCTTGGTTCAAATTGTTAAACTCTCAATGATGGAGCATTTTTTATTGTAACAAAAAAAGCATGAACTGATTTTTGTTGTAGTCTTTCTAGAGATATAGCATTGTCATATCATATTCTCATGATGGGGATTTTTTAGTGTATGGGCTCCCAGTTCCAACCAATTTACTATTAGGGTGAGCAAGTTTATGAGTTCACTAAGGCTCGCCCTTCAGCCTTCATGATTCAGTGTAATGTTAAATTCTTTCAAAACCTTGCTTCTCAACCTCTGATTTCAAAACCTCTAGAATGAAAGAAAGACAAATATCATGTTTTAGTTCTTTCATTTACTTTATTTAAGCCCGCTTGGTTGCCTTCTTTAGCGTCGTTACTCTTCCTTTATCTCTCTATGGTCTCTACAACTCGTCCCTCACTCATCACAAGTTCTTCTCCCGTTTTCTCTCCCTACGATCAAACCTCACTTGTCTCCCATTCCTCCCTCCTAAGCTTTCTTTATCATCTACAACTCAAACCTCTAATATAATATTTGATTTGATTAACATAGAACATAACATGCGGCCTCGAGTAATTGAAAAATTAGAACCTTCAGATAACTTGCTCGGCCTTTCACGTAAAACATCTCCTCCTACATCAACTCTTGAGGTAAGATAGCCGGTTGATCAACAACTGGTACGCTACCACGGAATTGATTTACTCTCTTTCTGGTTAAGTAGAGATGTTGCTTTTGAATTCATGGATTCCCAATCCATAGATGTTGCGTCATGTAGCTTTTGCTTTCCACTTGTAGCTTTTGGGCAAGGTTTCGATATTAGAGGGATGAATTTACGAGACCGTAGGGAGATAAAAGAAGGTATACAAAGTAAAGAAAGAACAATGAAAAATGATATGAAATAAAGAAGGGCATTATAAGCCATCCATGACTAGCCAGCCTAACTGCAAGAACCCTCATGGACAAAGAATGGAGGCATGCATCTCTAGAAGCAATAATTTGATCTAAGCCTCCCAACTTGTAATGTGCCAAGGTATGGAAGCTCCTGGGTTGATTATTTGAACTAGAACACATGAGTCAGTCTCAACCACTTTGCTAACTCAAAGCACATCGAGCTACACAATACCGTAGACCATCAATCACAACTCTCACTTTTGCAACTAGGCTGCATGTATGCGCATAGAAAGAAGGTTACACAGTCAATTACCTTGAGAGTTTCTCACCAGACCACCTCACCTCATCTACGTGTCTTGCACAACCTTACTTGCGCAACATTGTGATTTTTGCTAAAAATTTTGACCGAACGCTTTCAAGTTATTGGCTCATCCGATCCTACCTAAACCAATCATCATATCAATCCCTTGGCCCAATTTCTGGAAAGGCTTGGCTTCAAAACTGCGTGTGGAGCTTCTGGTTCATACACCTCCTCTAGGGATGGAGGTAGGCCCCACCCAAGCTTGTGATGTTAAGGTTTTTGTACATGACCTTCGTTGAGCATTCACTTAGAGACTATGATCGTAGGTTTTCTAGAGGAGAAGGTGTTGCCCCCAACATTTCAAAAAGCCCTCTTACACACAAAGAACTTCTATGAATTAGGCTGGCCACGTTACTGATAACCGCAGAACGAGCAATGAATCCACCCCAACGACAAACGAACCTACGGGCGGGGCATTTTCGGGGAGTAGCCCGCTTCTTCAGAAACTTCCTGGCACATTCTTTAAGGGAGCCATCGAAGGGTGACTAAAACACTAGAAACATGGGCTACTCGAGCTAATGATAGGGGGAAGAACACTTTCCAACCAGGTCCCATTAATTAATGGACTTCATGTTTTGGAGCTTTTTATTACCCATAGGAGTCCCACTATTGTTAGCACCTTTTTTAGTACTCCTTCAGCTAATCCCTGATTGTTTTCATGCACCATATTAAGATCTTCCCCTTCTTCAAAGCAAGTTTTGTTCGTTGACACTTGAATGTTTTGACTGGGTTTGATTCATGGTCGCATTTGCATGCATTCTCCTAGAGGGCCAACACCCCCACCCCAGAAATGTTGCATGTCAATCGAGAAAAGGGGGATGAGGACAAGGCGACTAGGATCAATTCTGGCACAATAGAAAAACTTTCACGTGGGGTTATGGCCATTTAGAACATTCGATATCTAATAGCCTTGCTTATACCCTAAGGTCAAAGAATCGAGCAAGAAAAAAAAATGATTACAATGACTGGACTCTTTTACTCCTCTTTACACCCAAACCCAGGAACCCACCTATAAAAGCCTTTATTTTCTCTCTCCTCTCATTTTTTGCTCTCTCTTAGTGTTAGGCTACTAGAAAGAAAGGGAGAGGAGGTCAAGGCTAAAGGAGGAGCATTATTTGATTCTCAATCTTGTCATGAAGAAGGAAGCAAGTGAAGATCATGATAAGAGTGGATCAAGCATCACCTACACTAGAATGGGCATGCCAATGGGGTTTGTACCACAATTTAGATTAGATTTTGTCTCGTGAACATCTCCATAAGTAGAAGATGTGTATTTTCTTTTTACTTTAATTTAGTAGCTTTTACATCACTGCACTCATGCATCTCTCCCTCTTACCATCGCTGCCCATCAATCCATCTCTCTCTCCAATCATATTTTCTATCTTTTTCATTTTGGATTCCCAATTCATCTCTCCTCATCTGAATTTTCAATTTAGATTCTAATTCCTATCCTAACTCTAAAAGAAACTCAAAATTATCACTCACACTCACCTCTAAATGCTCCATTTTCACTCCCACATTCCCTTACCTTCATCTTTCTATTAAACGCCTCACCTCATTACTTCAGCTCTTTGTGGATTTAACCCTTGCTGAAACTATACTAAGTAAGGAACTATATCTTATTACATGGAATCGATGCACAACAATAATGAGAAAAACATGAGATCGAGCATCATCACACTGTCCAAATAATAGAAGGGTTCATACAGCAAATGGAACACTTCTAATAGTTGGCATAGGAACAATTAATTTACATCATATTGTCAAATTAGAACATGTGCTCCATCTCCCTAAACTCTTCATTAGCCTAGTCTTAGTTCAAAGGATTGGATCTCTAATTCCATAAAAGATTGAATTTGATGGAATTAATGTTTTTCTTTGTGATAAGGCACAAGGGTGGAAAACTGGACTGGCAAGGGTTCATGAAAGACTCTACTATCTACCATCACGTAGGAACACCAAGGACTCAGTTAGGAGCACCCTCAAGAAGGAAATGCATCAATCTAACGTGCTAGTAATAGTTGATACCAAACGTACAGAATATAAAATAAGGCTCATTCATTAGAGGTTAGCCCACCCTTCATTTCAAATTTTAAAACGCATGTTTCTTGATAAGTTTCAAGGGTTTTAGATAGAAAATTTTGTACCTGATGTTTGTGAAAGAGCTAAACATAAGAGGCATTCATATCAATTTGAAAATCTATAAAGGAGAAAAATCCCATTCGAACTCATCCATAGTGATGTATGGGGACTCACTCCATCAACCGATATTCATGGCTTCAAGTGGTTTCAAGTATTTGTGAATGACTGTTGTAGGTTTAGTTGGATCTACTTACTTAAACATAAATCAAAATTCACCATGAAGATAGAATTATTTGTCCAGATGGTTGGGAGACAATTTGAAAAAGGGATTAAAGTTATCACGACAGATAACGCTAAAGACTTTGTAAATTCTGAAGTTCAAAATTTCTATGTTGAATTAAGAATAGTACATGAAACCTCATATGCCTATACCCCTCAGAAAAATGAAGTTGTAGAGAGGAGGATTGGATTCATTCAAGAAAAAGGTAGTGCCTTCTCTATTCATAGTAATACACCTAGTTTCCTTTTGGGACCGCCAGCCAGAACTTGAATAAACAATCTCCCCTATAACTACTCTTAAATGCATTTCCTCTAATGAAATTAGATGATGGTCTACCCAAAAGGGTGTTTGGGCGTAAGTGTTATGTACATTTCTACCCAAACCAGACAAATAAATTGTCATCCAAAGCTCTTAAATGTGTAATTATAGGGTGCTCAAATACACAAAAAGGATATAAGTGCTACTACCCTAACGGAAGAAAGATGAACCCCTCGAGATGCTACCTTTAATGAAAGAAATAATTTCTATCAACAAAACCACGATGCTAAGTATCAACCATTGATTGAGATTAGAAGGGAAGTATCGGATTCTCGTATAGAAAGTGCACAAAAGGGACAAAACCTTATTTATGTATATGTAAAAATAGGAGAATCTAAAATGATTGTATGGAACAAACCCAGAAATTTGCAATAAAATTGGTAGAAGACATTGATTGTGTTCATAATTATAGTAAGGCTCCTATATATACTCAAGTATATATAAAGAAAGGGAAAATAATGGAGACTAACCTTACTATGAGAAACAAAGTAAGTTTACCAATAGAAAAACAAGACAATCATAGTGATTAATCTCGTGAGACTAGTTTGCTCAAGCCTTGTGGAAAATAGTCAAATGAGTAAATATGCAAAGATATAGGTGCATATGATGACTCTGAACATAAAGACAATGCAGGAACACCTGAAAAGGAACTAAGGACAAATATACCACTCCTTACCCATTAAGTAGTTACCTTACCTTCTCAAAGGCAACCGATTAGTATAAAACATTCTTGACTCCACTACAACAGAGTGTATTCCCAAAAGCAGTTATGAAGTTCTTGCTATTCCATAGTGAAAATAGGCCATGAAGGAATGAAAGCATCAGAGACAAATCAGAAATGTGAACTTGTCAAACTACCATCTGTGCAGAAACCTACTGGGTTTAGATGGGTTTTTTCTATAAAATATTTATTAGAAGGAAGTATTGAAATATATAAGGCATGATTGGTAGCCCAAGGATATACTCAAACATATGGGATCGATTGTGGGGAAATACTTGTTCTAGTAGAAAAAATGAATACTATAGGAGTTTTGGTAGCCTTAGTAGTGCAATTTGATTGGCCATTACAACATATATGTTGTAATATGTTTTAAAATTCAATATGTTGTTAAAATATTGAATTAAAATAGTAGTGCAATATGTTGTTAAAATTCTTTTCTACATGGGGAATTAGAGGATAAAATTTATATGAAACTATCTCTTGGATATTCAAGCTCACTGAATGATCGAGTGTATAAGTTACGAAAGATCTTATATGGCCTTAAGCCGTCTCCTAGAGCTTTTTTTGGAAGGTTCTCACAGGTCATGATGAAGTATAGATATTCTCAATCAAATGGGGATCATAGCTTATTTTACAGACACACCAAAATTAGGAAAGTAACCGTCTTACTAGCATACGTTGATGATAATGTAATCATTGGGAATGATCATTAAGAATGAACTAAATTAGAATAAGAACTTATGAAAGAATTTGATGTAAAAAACTTAGGCCAGAAGTACTTTCTAGGAATTGAGGTTGCCCACACTTCCAAGGTCATTATACTGTCTCAACAGAAATATATATATATACTCCTCAACTTGAGAGGGGGTGTTAGAAGTATAAGGGTACATGTGCCATTCTCTTAAGTATATGTTACCATTGTAATTAACCATTATAGGAAACTCTATATATACACAATGTATCTAATGAAATAGCTGAACTTTTCATCCTCTAATTCTTTCTCCCTACTTCACACTGAATCTTGTAAAAGGATCAATTTGTGTCAGATTCCTCTTGTCTCCCTTGTAAAAGGATCAATCTTGTAAAAGGATTAATCTTAGCCTTTAAGAGACTAACCAATATAAGATCCTGCAACAGTCTGATCATAAAAAGTATACAAAACTGTGCCCAAAAAGATGAAATTTAAGTTCATAATTATGTTTAATGCATAATTGCATTACCTATCACCTCCATATGATGGTTGTGATCACCATTATATTACTCTACATTCAAGTTCTTCTTCCACAAAAAATTGAAATGGATATGAGAAACAAGAAAAAATTCTCAATGACAAAATCTTCATATCCTAACCCAAATGTTTTGAGCACTACACGGCCTTCAAAATGAGGCTAAAAATCATTAGAAAAACATTACATACTGAAAAATCATATATGAAGTCTTTTATCTGAGCATCTTCTTCATCTTTTCCAGACGAAACCTTCTTGGATAATCCATACTGACCTATTTATTCAATTGACTCAAATAAGGATACCATCCTTCTGGGTTATTTCTCTTTTGAATGATTTGTGAGAGTTTGCAAGGCTTGCGATAGATTTGTTAGTGCCATACAAGGAAATGGTGTAATATGAAGAGGAATGGTAGAGATAGAAGCTTGTAGTCGAAAGAGATTCTCAATTCCAAAACCGACAGTCTCAGAGAATAAGATCTGCATTAATTATGCTACAAGTATGATGGAACACAAAGTGAATCTTCTTCACCTCTAGAAAATTTCAGGGAAAAGGATGGGTCAAAAAGTTTAGCTCAAAAGAGGGGAGGGGGATAGAGAGAGAGAGAGGATTAGAGGAAACACAAATACTATAGATTCTCGAATGGAGCACGGATGATGAACATAGAGATAAGAGATCCAACAGTGACATAATACAAGGCAAGATGACGCATGGTTAAATAAATATAATGATGTGTGGTGGAGTTCTTGCAAGAGGTTAAAAGGCAAAAGGAGATCTAGGAGACTGGAAGTCTACACAAAACAACGATGTGTCTTTATAGACAGAACAAGTTTTTATCCTTCAATAAAGTCAGGTGCATTAACAGTGACACAAGAGTTAAAACGGTGGAGAATAGAATTCTTCAGAAATTCAAACATTGGCTGGATGTCTTGAAAGGTAACTGAGAGAAAATTGCGATGCAAGGGCTTTATGACAGCCTGAAGAACTTGGAAGCTGAATTTGGCCTAAAAAACATGAGACCAGATGAGACTTTTTTTTTCTTTTGGTGTGGCTCATTCTAAAGAGAAATAAAACCCTGGAGGGGAAAGAAAAATGAAACCAAAATTTTAAGCTAGTTCTTGGATGAAATCCATTAAAGGGGTTAAAATCGATGGGTGTCACTGGAGAGAAACAAATTGAATAGGGTGATTATTTTCTATTTCTAACCTCAGATTTAGGGATTTCCTTTCAAAATTCTACAACTCGATCCTCACAACAATCAACTGTCTAGATCCCGAGATTCAAATGAACCAACTTTTCATTACTACTAGGAATTTTCTCACAGTTGTTTCAAAAATTTCAACATGAGGGCAGCGAGTTGGAAGAAAGTCTAGGTTAAGCTGTAATAGCTTAAATTTGGCCAACTAGTTTGTCCAAGGAAATGAGGGGTTGACTGAGTTCTATCATCCATAGAGAGAGCAAAGTGGTTTAGGAATATCTTATTCAGGCAAGTGAGGTTATCAATCCAGTGATTATGAGGGAAAGTGGGACTCCGGTTGAGAGAGACCTAGAAACTCATATGTAAGAGAGCAAATAATTAACTGTTCTAAAAAATTAAATGGTAAGAATATAAACTATTTCCTTTTCCCTTCTACAAAATTATTTTTGTAGACGGAAATAAATTTTCAAGAGATGTGTACTGATTTAGATACCCAGACACTGACCTTAGATTATCTCTACCAGGTCAAATGTCTTCTTCTTCAGCATAGTGATAAGTTTGGTCCTATGAGCTTTGACTGGATTCTATACAGTCTGCTCTTGCATTGATGAAGAGAGAACCATCTCATTTTCTCTCTCTAGAAAAGGCAGCTTTCCAGGGTCTCTCTCTTCCAAAACAAGTTCAACAGCCATCTCTGCAGGATAATTGTCCAAGATAAATTCAATGTGATCCCCGCTGATCTCTTTTCGGTCCAACAAAACCTACAAGAACAGAAAACAGATGAGAAACAAATAAAACCCAAGTCTAGAAAGTGGATGACAGAGAAAGTAAAACCTTCACGGATTTGAGCAGGGCTGCATGGTGCCTTCTGAGCAAGGAGACCGTCTTCCCGTACATGGTTTGCATCAGTTCTTCCGCTCGTCTAGCAATTTCATCGTCCATATTAAAGTTCACCGGAGGCTCTATCAGATCATAATCCTCATAGAGAGATCCTTCAAAGTCCAACCGCGGTCCTATGAATTTAGCACTCTTCTTCCATGCAGATGGCTCTCCATGAATGGTCATAGGATTCTCCAAATTCCAGCTAATAAGTAAGAAACACAAACAGGATAGAGTTAGAAAGAGAAAAGCAGAGATAGAGAGAGATAGAGATAGAGAAAGATACATGGACAACATCTTGCGAGCGAGCCAAGATGCATCAGCAAGATAACTTAAAGATGCCTTGGATGTGTCTCGGCCATAGATGACCTCTTCAGCAGCTCTACCTCCTAACAAAACCTTTAAAAAGGAATTAATCAGACTTCATCGACCAAAACCCGACACTTGAATTATTTAACACAAAATTCAAACCTGGAGTCTGTGAAGCAACTGGGGTCGCCGCTCAAACATATAAGATTCATCATCCAGACGATGGAACACCACCTGGGAGAATGTCTGAACAGCAAAAAACCAAGATTTTCTTGAACTCAAATGAAAATTGGTTTTGATTGTTTTTAAGATTTTTATTTACCTCGCCGCGAGGGTTTATGGAGATCCGCTCGCAAGATTCCACCTTAGCATCCTCATAGCGTATAAGTAGATGAGAAGTCAACGCAGCGCCGACTTCTGTGGTGGCTCTTCTAGATTGCCCCTGTTCGCCAAGTTCAATCCCTAGACGTCTTGGTCCAACAGTTAGCCGGTCAACGGCATCATCCAAATCTGACTGAAGAATCGCCACATGACGGTTTCTAACAGCAATTAATGCAGCCTCTTGAAGCAGTTGAGCTAACTTTGCACCTGACCAGCCTGGACATCATAAAAATTAAGAACCCACATTGGTCAAGGGATCAAATCAATTTTTATCTACTTTCAAGCAGTATTTCAAGCATGCACATAGTTGAACAAAATATAGGATAGTATTTAGTACCAGGCAAATTTTGGGCATAATTTGAAAGATCAACCGAAGGGGACATTTTGACCTTGCGGGCATGTACTTTCAAGATGTCCAATCTACCCTTTGCTCCAGGAGGTCGTATTCTAATCTGTAAAATTGGGATGTGTTAAAAAATGATTACTACAGATTTTTTGTTAAAAGCTCACCTTTCGATCGAATCGACCAGGCCTAAGGAGGGCAGGATCTAACAAGTCCATACGGTTAGTGGCACCCAAGAATATCACACCCTTTCCGGTATCAAAACCATCGAGCTCTATCAAGAGCTGGTTGAGAGTGGTTTCTCTCTCTTGAGTAGCAGCATTATACAGATAATCGGTAGATTCACTAAAGATTCCCTGCCGCCTGATCTTATATGAATAATATTAATTACAAAGTGTTAAAAAAATCAAAAAGCATAAGCAGGCAGAAGATACACATATATTTATACCTTGTTGCCAGTGCATCAATTTCATCAATAAACACAACTGCCGGTTTGTTAACCTACATTAGGTTTTATAGCTCAGTTAGTTAACATACTCATGTCAAATGCAAATTCAAAGCTTTATAAGGAAAGTAACTACTCAATATATTAGAAATGAAGAAAAACTCCACCTTTGCTCTTTTGAAAAGATCTCTGATTCGTGCTGAGCCAACGCCTACCAGGACTTCAACAAATTCAGAACCAGCCATCTGGTAAAAAGGAACACCGGCTTCGCCTGCAATTGCTTTTGCAACCAATGTCTAGATAAAAATGAACTTTGGACTTAGCTGAAAATCAAGTGCAGAAATGAAACTAGAAACTTAAGATGATGTTACTGACCTTCCCACAACCAGGTGGGCCTTCTAGAAGGACACCGTGAGGAGGCTTTATTCCTATTTCGTCAAATTTCTTCGGGTTCTTCAAATAATCTACTAACTGTAATAAGATGAAGGAATTTACCAGTCACCTATTCGTGGCAAATTTTGAATGGCTTAAATTGGAATGTTTGGAATGTTGAACCAAAAAACTAAACATCATTAAAAGATAGATAGAATCGATTAGCAGAATATTACACCTCCTGAAGCTCGTCCACAGCTTCATCTATCCCAGCAACGTCACTGAACAGAACCCCAGTTGAACCCTAATGACCACAAGAAGTATAGGAAGTAAATGTAAGAAAGCTGAATTTACAGGATAAAACTCCAGTGAATACAAGAAAAACTGACATCAACTCGGGCCTGTGGTTTTGACTGTGAAAACTCAATCCCTTGCCAAATATCCTGCACAAAAGTAGATCTCAAGAACCTTTTTCTGCTAATCTGAAATCATAAACAGATGAAAAGGTATGAAAACAGAAGTACCCATTTTCTGAAATTTTTTGGTCTCCTCGAAAGGGTGAACCTTATGAGAAGAACCATGGTGCCCAGAACAAGCAATATCGGCTTCATCATTGTGAGACTGGCAGAGATGCCACGAAATGTGTAGAACTCGTAGATTTTTGAAAAAAAACCTCCATCAGTGAATAAGTCAAGGACATTATCCCAAATTCTTTCCAGGATGCCAAGAATTATTCTAAGTCCAAGCTTCAGAAGTGGTTTAATAATAGGCCATACAACATAAAACGCAGCGGCATATAAAAAACTAGTGGCAGCAAATATGGCAGATGCTACGAAGCCTCCAATTACTGCAGCAGCAGCGGCCATAACAGCCGTCACCACTCCCAGTTCGACCATTATTCTGCTCGATATAGAGGAAGCTACTGGATTGGGATATTCCAGTAATTTTCCCACATATGACTGCGATGAGAACAAAACAGTAAGCAATTGAGTTTAATCACAATGCCAGAAGATAGAAAGAGAAAATCAAATAGGACTCATTTATCTAGCTCCATCTATTTCTCTATATCTATTGTTTTGTTACGGTAAAGACTAGACAACATTACTCACGGTTGTATGCTTTTCAATCTCGTATCTCGCACCAGCATATTCCTCCAATGCTGTTCTAGCTTGATTTGCAGTTAACCTGATCGCCCTGAAAAAATTCCTCCAATCAGTTTTGGCGAACACATAATTCAGAATAAAAAAATACCGAAATGCTTCTTCAGTAATTTACCACTTTGTTCTCTGGCAGGTTTTGTCCCCGGGGATCTCCTCCAAGTCGACGAGAAAATCTCTAAATCCACTAAATGGGGTTTCACCAATCATAGATTTCGATGTCAACAGCTTGATCTTACCCGTCTTCAGATACTTACCAAAATCCTCGAGGTTCATTCTGGGGAGCATCTCCAAATTCCGTTCAAATTCTTCTTCTTCCGATAATTCAGTCTTAAAAACTTCTTCAGGAACATATAGCTCCCCCTTGAATTCCCTTAATAAATCCTTCAAATACACAACCTTCGAATCCTCAACGTCTCTTTTCAAGTCCCTATCATCGTAATCTCCTCTTCTGTTCATAAACCTCTTGAAAGTCGAAATTAGATTAAAGTCCGAGCCCTCCCGGGACTTCTCATTCTCCTTTTCCTTCAAAGTTAAGAACTTTTCCCCAATTAGAAACCGCGGCTCCACCTGGCTCGGGTTTTCCCTCAAAAACCTAGCCACGAAGTCATCCGAAGTCTCTCGCGAAGCTTTAGATCCCGAATTCTTGACGATCAAGCGGTCTCCTAACGGATACCTCACTCTTCTAAGGATTCCCGAAGGGCGAGAATGATTGCCGAAGAAGAAAACCCTAGATTGGCGCCTGGATACGGTAGGAGAGGTCTTGCTGCATCCAATGTGAGGAACCCCGCGGCAGGGGAGAATTTCTCCCCCGCTCATCGCCGGCCACTTCCAAAGAACCGAAGGAAGATGTAAAGCTTGAGAGGTTTATCTTCTTCTCCGGTTTAAGCAGGGAGTAGTGACGTATCCTTGAATCATGACCGTCCGATCTGTGGATCCCTTGAAATTGTTGATGAAATAATGACTTTGAGATTAAATGTTGGAATGGAAAAGAGTGGAATTGTAGGGATATATATTTAATTTAGCAGCATGGAGGAAGAGTCCAGAATCTTTGCATCAAAAGTCAAAACCTACTGATCACTGAACTCTTCAGTGCCTGGCTTTGTTGGTCCTGATAAGTAACGTTTCATTTGCTAGTACCAGGTTTTTAAATGATTTTTGGACTCATTTTTCATTTTTTAAGAAATGTGTAAAATAATAGGTACTTTTTAGAAAAAGATTTATGAAAATGGCTTGCATCTTTGAACCAGGACTAGGGATTTGGGAGACTTGTCTAGGTCATCCTAGAGGGTCGAGGTTGGATGTGACGGGTTCATCGATCAGCCTGGCCAATTAACTGACCCAAGTCCCTACGAGCAAACCTAACGATTAACAGTTTGGATAAATCTTGTAGGAGCCAAGTTTTTAAAAAAGTAAAAAAAAAAAAAATATATATATATATATATATTAAATGTCCCCCTCTAGCCCAATCATTATGGAAGTTGTAGAAGATAGAGAACATTGGAGCTTGAGAAAGAATGATATTAGAAATGGCAATCACAAAAATAAGTCATATTTCTCTGGTACCAAGTGAGAAGGGAGGATGAAGACAACGACGGTTTAACTCTTCTAGGGAGTGAGAGTTTTGTATAAAAAGGAATAATTGAGCCTTCTAGAGTAGGCGTAATAAGGAGTACAAGAACAATCTCAAATGACCAAACTACAAGAGAAAAAGATACACAAAAATCTCTTCACAATTATTCATTGATCAAAATCAAGTATAACTAACATGTCCCTCTTTCTCTCTCCAGAACCCCACTTTATCTCTCTATCCTCGCGTTCCTATTCATATGACATAATCTATTTGGGTATTTCATCAACTCTTATTGAATTCCTTATTCACTGCTGAGTGGCGATCAACTTATTCCTTGATTTGATTATTTGTTCATATCTTGTCATTTTGAGTCAACGGAATTTAGATTATGGTATGCCAACTACTTGCACATTATCTCAATGACTTAAATTCTATCACAACATAAATACATATACATTGATATCTCTCTAATCAACCTAAAATCATTACTAAAAAGGTCCCCCCCCCCAAAAAAAAACTAGAAAGTTTAATATAAAGGTAACTAAATTCAACTTCTTTAATTATAGGTATTATGTAGCCTATAAGCCAAATAATATTTTCATGTCTAATTAATATTCATTGAACTAAAATTTTTCATAATTATTCTCGTGTAATGTTTGCAATGAAGCCCATGAGTATATATTGAGTGAATTATGATGACAACGTAATACAATGGTCATTAATCTTTAGACATACGTTTTAAATATTCTTATTCGAGGGATATTTGAGAAGGACATCAAAGTATTTAGAAAAAATAACATTAAGTCATTTGACTCGTATGATGAGTATCTTTGATCTTGTGTCTATCGTTCTAGAGGCACTAAAGATAAATATGATAGATATTACGTAGCCTACAAGCCAATCACACTATCTCATATAACTTGTATGATGAGTATAATTGATCTTGTGGCCATCGGTGTAGAAACACCTAGGATTTTTATGATGCATATTATGTGGCCTACAAGCTAATCATACTTTCACATATCATTTATATTCATTGAAATGAAATTTATTTGTTATTATTCTCGAGATATTTTTGCAATAAATTCTATGAGCATATGCAATGACTAAATGAATAATGATGATATCATAATACAATGATCACTAGTATTTAAACATGTGTTATGAACATTTTATTAGAGGGATGTTTAAGAAGGACATCAAAATATTGAGAACAAATAGCACTATATGATCTGACTCATAAGATCAATATGATTGATCTTGTGACCATCAATATGAGGGCACATAGGATAAATAGTGATTTGATCATATTGATCCATATGAATCCTTGAATGATATATGCTTAACTGTCCATCAGAGTGATTCATGTCACGGTTGTATATGTGGTCCTTTGACTTGAGAGAACAAATACATATTGTAAATGGATGATCGTATTTTGGCTGACTTACAAATTCTTATCTATAATATCTCCAAAATGTCATAGATTTGATACATCATGAAGTCCTCGAAGGTGATTATGTAGTCATTATATGATTGTCTACCCTTAGTATTGGAGGAGATTAACTCAAGGAATGAGATACGATGAAATCCTCATATGAACGACGTCCTTTAGACATTAGGGTAGGATGGTGGAACTGCTCAGATTGCAGCCAATCTTCCTAACTATGCGCAGGTTGGGCTTAAAGCACGTGAAACTCATCATTAGAATATGAGCAAATATATCATGTCTATTGTTCAACCATACTTTGGCTATATTACGTGCAGTTGACTTTGGATTATACACATAGTAATCGATGATAGTGAAGGTTCTATGAGAGAATTCTTATATACTCTATATCTCTTAGACCATATGATGTAACATGGCACCCAATCTGCTAGCAACTCAACTTATCAATGAGGTTAAATATATCTTTGATTATCAAATCTAGATATTGATATAGATAATCAATAAGGTTCACTGATGAGTGTTCTTATGTATTGGAGATAGTAACTAGTGAGATATATAAACCTAGAGGGTCGCATATATATATGGTCTATTAAGTTGGCGAATAGAAATGTAATTCTAATGTTTTTGTGACAGGTTCACATACCCAATGCTTATAAGGAAGGCAAGAATGACTAGAACAATAGGTATCAACACAAATTTTGTGGAAAATCTCTCATTTCTTCTCTTTCTCTCTTGGTGAAGAGCATTGCAGAGAAGATCCAATTGTCCAACACTTATGTAGATACTATAAGAGGTTGGACAATTGAACACCTTCAAGAACTCATTTTAGTGAATCTTAAAGTATGGATTTTAACCCACACAAGATGATAACATCACTGATTCTTGGTGTCTAAATATTTTGAACATTCGATTCAATTCCTTTCTATAGCTTCATACCTTCTTATTGAAGAATTGTGCACAAAAAAATTGTGATTTTAAGGTTTTATGAATTTTACTCCTTGATGTAGTCAAACCCTAAGTACCCCCTATATAAATTTGAATTTCTCCCTCCTCACGTTTTTTGTCTCTGCCTTAGCATTAGACTTCTTGAAGGAAAATAAGAGAGGATTAAGGCACATGTTTAGCATCATTTCATGTTAAGGCTTGTATGTAGGCCAGATTGAGAGGAGATCGTGATCAAAGCAAGTCTAGCATCACCCACCGAGGAGTGAAATCTAAACAAGGCATCTAAACAAGGTTTATGCGAGGACTCAGATTGATTCTCTCTTAATCAACTCCATAATAGTGTTGAATTTTTTTTTCTTTTTCATATAGTTTCATTGTCTTCATTGCATACATTATCATTTACTCATTGACTCTCACCTTTGCCATCCCACCTTTCTCATCTCATCGCTTCATCTTCCTCATTTTTCCCTCTTCATCTCATTTCTTATCTCAATGCCATCTTTCTTCAACAAAAGTGAAGGATCAGAAATTCACATTCCCCTATACACATTAAAATCTACAGTCATATCTTATTCCACCCTCTCAATTTTCATTGTATGCGTCTAATCTTATTATCTAGGTTCCCTATGGATGTGACCCTCACTTTAGACGTCTACTGAGTGAGGAAACATAGAAAATATTTGCATGAAATTGATTCACAATAACCACATAAAATACATCAAAATCGAGTTAATCATAACCCTCTTCTTTATTAAGGGGGTTGGAAGCCACCCCATCATGGATGAAGGTTAATTCCCTTTGAGGGGTTAACCACAACCTTGGATGTCCTAGTGGGGTAGATTCTCCACCCTTGATTAGAAGGGTGGTGGATCTCTACCCTTGGTTGCATTGATCCTATAAAAACCCTACACTATAATGTTTGAATTTTTTTCTCTCCTACATTGTTTCTTGGGCTTCCTATTAGCATCAAGCTACTAGATGGAAAAGGGGAGGTCAAGGCCCAAGGTTTCTATGGGAAAGGAGATTCAGAAAAGATTCAAGTTCATAGCAACTCTAACATCTACCTGCCAAGGACTAGCAAAGAAACATGCTCTATGTAAGGATTTAGATTTAGATTTTTCTTGTAATCCGCTCCATGAATAGTGTAGATGATATTTATCTTTTCATATTTTTGACTTGTTCTCTTTTCTTCAAACAATCATTACCTAATTTCCCTATTTCTCATCATTCTACCATCTCTCTCATCTTTCTCATTCTATCTTTCTGTTACTAATCTTATTTTCACTATTTCTCAAAACATATAAATATATTATATTTATTTATACTTTATTTCATTCATATTCTATTATTTTCATCCTCTATATTTATCTAAAATCCCTTCTGATCGATATTATGTGGCCTATAAGCCAATCACACTTCCATATATCTTGTTTATGTTTATTAAAATGAAATTTATTCATTGTCATTCTTTTGTGATGTTTGCAATGAAGTCCATGAGCATATACAATGACTAAGCGAATTATGATGAGATCATAATATAATGATCACTAGTCTTTAAACATATGTTCTAAACATTCCTATCAGTGTGATATTCGAGAAGGACGTCGAATTATCTTGAAAGAATAACATTATATGATACGACACATACAATGAGTGTGGATGATCGTGTGGCCATCAATGTAGAGACACTAAGGATAGATAATAGGTGCTCTTTGGAGAAAGAGTTCACTGAATTGATCCGTATAAATCCCTTAAAGATAATTATACCTAACTATCAATCAGGTTGATTCATGTCATAGTTGTGTATGTAGTCCTTTGACTTGAGACTCCAAAGACATCTTGTGGATGGATGATTGTGTTTTGATTATGACTTATGCTTCCCTAGCCATGGGATCTCTAAAACCTCATATATTAGATAAGACATAAAGTCTTCGAGGATGATTGTGTGATCAAGATGGAATCATCCGCCCTCAGTATTTGAGGAAATTGACTCAAGAAATGAGATGCGATGAAATCCTTGGCCAAGGTAATGGAAATATCAAAGAGGGAGTTCCTGATGATTTCCTACACATACATGTACTAACTCGAGTGACCGATTACGGTTTGACAGTTGACCATGCCATAAGTCATTCATGAGTCTCGTGCAAATGAAGGATTACACATACATGATAATCGATGATGGAAAGGTTCCATAAGAGAGTTCTTATATACTCCATATCTCCCAGAGTGTGTGGTGTAGCTTGGCACCCAATGGGCTGTCAACTCAACTTGTC
Organism: Lemna minuta; assembly: GCA_024174645.1. Taxonomy (NCBI): domain Eukaryota; kingdom Viridiplantae; phylum Streptophyta; class Magnoliopsida; order Alismatales; family Araceae; genus Lemna; species Lemna minuta. The sequence goes on from CM044116.1 coordinate 7,885,132, forward strand.
GATTGGGTTAAATCGATCATTGATTTTTATAATCTATATGTTGATTGATAACGTGCTAATTAGACATGATAATACATGATTATTTATGCATATTAAGGCATAAAAGATTCTATTCCTATGCATGTTATCAAATTTATGAGTGTTTATCTATCATTCTATAAAAACATCATTAGAATATCAAAATACATTAATTTAGGGTTAATTATGATGAATTAAAGTATAATCCATCTTTACTTGAGCTTATAAGTAGTTTTAAAAGTTAAATAATGAGAGAAATCATTTAATATACATTCATTTAATTTTCTAAGTTTTAAAATCTTAAAGAAATGAATGTATTTTTTAAAATAGAAATTAAATCTCTTGTTATTTATTAAATTTGATTTATTTTTTAGAATGATAGATAATTTCATTTCTGATCAATGAAATAAATTTGAATTAATTTGGAGTTATATTATGAAAATTATGAATTTTGAATTTTTAGGGATTTTTTTTTGAATTTTTCTGAATTTTAATAAATTTTTTAGGGTTTTTCGGAATTAAAAATCAATTTTTCTAATTAAAAATCAATTTTTTGGATTATTATTAGCACGCAGGTGACATGGCGCAATCTGGAGCGTCTGATCAATCGCGATCAATGATTAGAGGCGGGAGATAACATGGCGCAACATGGAGGTCTGATAGCGCGATTAAATCGCGATCGTCAATCTTCACTTAAGGCGCGGGGTATGTGGCACAACGTGATTCGTCGGCGAATCATTTTAAATTGATTTAATCTCAGCCGTTGATCAAAGGAGTTATAATGGCTGAGATTAAAACCAACAGAAATGCATCAAAAACGTCCGATCAAGATCCATCGACGACCGTTTGATATGTTATTTATAATGCATACGAAGTGGCATCATCTTGGAGGTCTATCGAAGATCCAATGGCCACAGCTTAATCGTAACGATTTGCATCCGATGCGTTTCATCAGAGCCGCTGATCGCAGATTAAATGCCGATCGGATAGTTATGCCCAAATTGCCCTATAAATTGAGGTGTTCTTCGACGATGTAAAGCATTCCATGGCAATTCAAGTAAATCAAACTATTTAAAAACCAAATCCCTTGAATCTCTTGCTCCCAATCGCTTCTAGACTCATTTCCGCGTCCACGGAGTGCTTGAGAGTGAGATTTCGACGATCGACGAGGAAGAAATCGACTCTTGAACTCCAACGATCGTGTTTTCTGAATTTTGATGAATAGCCTTGATTTCGGCAAGTAATTGGATCAAAGTCAAGCGCAATATTGGGTTAGGGATCATGTTTCATCCTAATCTATCTTTGTATTCCTTTAGATTTCATTTTAGAGTCCTAATTTGAGACAATTTCATTCTTAATTTTGGTTTTTACGATTTTAATATTTGGAAATTTTCGCTCATGTTCATTCGATGATTTCTCAGCGAAATCAGATCCAAATCTAGTGATTTTTGATTCCGTGGATTTGTCTTCGAGTCCTCTTTCCAAAAATATCAAATTGCCAAATTTCTATCACCATTTCATCATCTGATTTGATCAAATTTGAAGAGATCATTAAAAAATCTCTTAATTCCTTATGGATTCGACCCTTATTTACCAATATACCCCTTAATTTGTGATTTAATCTTAAAATTTGTGAGTTTGGATATTATTTTGACTTTTGACCGTGTGTTTTCAACGACCTTACGATCTCGATCTATCATTGATGTAGATAATTAATTAATGTTGACCACTTCCATGGAAGTTGTGCTCATGATGGGATGGTTCTTACTTGGTTATGGAGTTGTTTGAGAATGGATCCGTACTTATTTCTAACATCAAATCAGGCAAAAATTCAAGGTAAATGGCCATCCTCTTAAGCCATACCTTACATCAAAGCCACCCGCACCAGCATATACGGTGATTCTACATCTTATTGCGGTACCCGAGGACGTGACATCATTATCACCATTGCCTCATTAGTATTCATGAGCTTCATTAGGTTTTTGTTTGGCTAAAGACATTAAAATTAGCGCTTCTTGGGACGTACCCCAATGTTATCACACTTTTTTTTTGTTTTTAGTTTTACAAATTATAGATATCATCGAAGAAAATATCAAATTAGTTTTACATTATGCAGAAAGCATAATCAAGAAAAATCTCGTTGGCATGCATCAACTGACCTAAATGAGTTTTTCTAAACCCTTTTTCTTCTCACCACATTTTATTATCTTTTTCATGTCTTGCATGATATTCTTGCCATCTTTTCATGAGCAAGATGATTTCATTGAAGGCAATGAAGAGTTTAAGTTGGGGGTGAGGACTCTATTTGTTTTTTTCATTGAAGGCAATGAAAAAATTTAAATTCTAAATTCTACAAACTCCTATTTTCCTAATTTTTACCACTCTATTCGCTTTAGAGATGTACTATCTACTAGAGATGTAGAAGTGAGGGCCTTACAGCCCATGTGATTACTTTTTGAGTAAGAAACCATGGGATCATTTTTCTTGTTGACTTCTTTGGTGTTGGGTATCTAACATGCACCAAGGAAAAATGAGTAATCAGAAGGTTTTGAGATTGAAATGTTATGAGATTGAAATGGAGAGATTTTGAGTAAACTTTAAGAAAATTCCTATCCCCTACCTTACATCAGCCAAACCTACTAGGTGTGGGAATTCCTCGCTTCCAAACTCTCCCTTTAAAGAGTGCAATGAGCCATAGCTCTTGATGAACCTACTTTTTCCCTTTAGGCATTTAGTGCTGGGTTTTGATGTCGATGGACTTTCAAAATTTTGATCAAAACATTGAATGCAGCGGAAAAACATTGAATCAGATATTCATAACACTAAGCCACCATGAACAGATGATCCTATCATCTAGTATGAATGATAAAACATACTTATAGGGTTTCCTTGAAAGAGTTCTTGACGCTATTCAAGTGTCTAGCCTCTAGCGGTATCCACATGGTCTTCGGATGGTTGGATCTCCTCTTCAAAGCTCTTCACCAAGAGAGAAATAGAAGAAAGGAGAGAATTCTCACAAGGTTTGTATGGGCACCTTGAGTTGTGATCGTTCTCCCCCTATTTATAGACATTTGGTATGAGGTTTTTTCATAAAAATCCACATAATTATATCTATATCCACCAACATCCATAGACCTTATGTGTGTGACCCTCTAGGTCCATATATCTCACTAGTTAATAACTCTATATACCAAATAATACCTTATTGGTCAACCTTAATTAATTATCTACATCTACTTATAGATTAATTAATCAAGGATCAATTTAACCCAATCAATAGGTTTAGTTGGCAGCCCATTGGGTGCCAAGATACACAACGTACACTAGGAGATATGGATTATGTAAGAACTCACTTATGGAACCTTCACGTCATCGATTACCATATATATATAATCCTTCATCCACATTAGACTCATGAATGACTTAGGGTATAGTCAACTGTCAAACCCTAATTGGTCACTCAAGTTAGTACTGATGCGTGTATAAATAATTGGGAACTCCTTCTCCGATATTTCTAGTACGTTGGCCAAAGATTTCATCACATCTCATTCCTTGAGTCAATCTCCTCAAATACCGAGGGTGGATGATCTCATCTTGATCACACAATCATCTTCTTGGACTTCATGTCGTATCTAATATATGACGTTTTAGATATCCCATGGCTAGATATTCGTAAGTCATAATCAAAACAGAATCACCCATCCACAAGATGTCTTTGGTGTCTCAAGTCAAAGGACCACATACACCACCATGACATGAATCAACTTGATTGACATTTAGGTATAATACCATTCAGGGACTCATACGGATCAATTCAATGAACTTTTTCTCCAAAAGAGCACCCACTATCTATCCTTAGTGTTTCCACACTGACGGCTATTGGATCAACCATACTCATCATATGAGTTGGATTAGATAGTGCTATTCTTTCTGGATAATTCGATGTCCTTCTCAAATATCCCTTCAATATGAATGTTTAGAACATATGTTTAAAGACTAGTGATCACTATATTATGATCTCATCATAATTCACATGGTCATTGCATATGCTCATGGACTTCATTGCAAAAATCATACAAGAATGACAATGAATAAATTTCATTTCAATGAACATAAATAATATACATGAAAGTGTGATTGGCTTATAGGCCACATAATATCCATCGTTTAGTTCCCCTTTTTCCATTCCAGTTAATTAGTTACACTCATTTTTCAGCTTCTTTGATGATAATCTCACTCCCAAGTGATCTACACATCCATCACATCTCTTTCACATTTCCCTCACACATAAATATCCCTTCACATTACACTTCAGATTTTTTCATACTCTCTTCGAAAAGCAAAAACTCCTCCATATCCTTATTTTATGTAAATTCTTAAGAAATGTTCTACAAAAATATAATAACAAAAAAGGGGGAAAAGAAGAAGAAAAGAAAGAAGAAAAAGAAGGAGAAGAAGAAAAGAAGGAGAAAAAGAAAGAGAGGAATAAGAAAAAGTGAAAAGGAGAATAAGGGGAATATCTTCTCTTCTTGCATCCTATCTCTACCACTGCCATTTCATCCCTATCATCCATCATCATCCACATCATTTGAGAGGAAAATTATCATAAGTGGTACCTTCTTTGTTTTTAATTCCATCTTGTTTACACGCATATTTGCCTCTAACCAAGTCACTCCTTTAGATATATTATTTTTTTATTCTTTTAGCCACCTCATCACATTGCATCCCAAAGAAAGGAAATCCCTTTGCAAATGCACTCTTCATAGGAGGAAGATGAGTTGAGGGGAATTCTAATGCACTAGGTTGCCTCTAAAATGAGTGAAGGAGTGATGTACTTAATGAGAGAGGTGAGGAATTATATTTGCTCATCAGATTGTGAGAATCTTTTTATTCCCATAGCTTCAAACCTTAGATATGCTCACCTTGATTACAATTGAGAATTAACTCAAGCATTTGCCGATGAGAACTACCCTAATATACACTAAGGAAGTCAACCTGGAGATAGAATCTAGATCACTATGGTCCACACTATGAGGAAGCGCAATCACACATTCATACACTTCACTTCTTCTGTTGTAGGATCAAAGGATAAAAGGACTTTCTAGGGAGATTATATAGTAAATTGATAAGGGACTAGCAATTATTCAAGTTCGGGATATGATAACATGCAATTTATACATGAATTTTCATGATTATTAATGAAATTTTAGGCACAAAATATATCATTCTTATGCATATTATCATACTTTAAGTGTATATCTATCATTTCATGTAATTTTAAGTTATGATCCCTAAAATGTATCATTTTAGGGATAATTATGAAAAATTCAAATACCATAATTTTATTCCCATCTATATTTGAGATCATAATTAGGCTTTAATGATTAAATACTATAAGAAAATATTTTTATATACACTCATGTATTTTTCTAGTTTTATTTTCTAAGAGAAATGAAGGTATTTTTCAAAATAGAAATTTATTCTATTGTTATTTAAATAATTTAATTTCTGATCCAACAAAATACATATGGATTAATTTGGAGTTCTATTTTGAAAGTTATGAATTTTCTAATTTTTAAGGATTTTTTGGATTTTTATTTTAAAAACATAAAAAATTGGTTTTTATTTGAGCGCTGAAGTGGTGGGCGTATGACATGTCGCCATGTGGCAGCAAGTGCATGCGCCACGTGGAGCAGGCACGACACATGGATGTGTGAATGTGTGCACAAGCGTGTGCGCAAGTGCGCACATGTGTGAGTGTGCTCGTGTGAGTGATTAGTGGGTTAAGCATCCATTAAGGATTTTTTTTAATCCCATTTAATACACGTACTTTATGTACTGGTTAAATCATCTTAATTTTTGCCATGTGGGACTACTTCTCTTTGTTTTTATTCGCAGGTCATGTGAGGCAATCTCGAGCGAACGATCAAGCGATCTAATCGCGATCATCGATTTTCATTTACTCGAGGGGGTATGTGGGTGCCTCTAATTAGGTGACGATTCATTTTAAGATGACTTAATCTCAGCCGCTCATCTTGAAAGTTATAGCAGTCGAGATTAAAAGCTCTCAATAAACTCCTATGGACACATGGACTCATCTCGAACGCCCGATGAAGATCAAATGGCAGACGCAAAGCAACATTTCTTCTTCACGCGTAATGTGGCAAAATCTAAGCACTTCATCGTCGATTGAACGGACGCGACTTAATGAAAACGATTTGCCAACAGGCATTTAATCTAAGGCATTGATGAAAGATGAAAAGACGCACTTAACGATTATGCCCAAATCTCCTTATAAATTACGTGTTCTTCGATAGAAAAATTCATTCTTGGATGTTTCGAGTAAATCGAATGGCTTTAGACAACTCAATGCTTGAGATTATTCTTCGAGGGGCTACATGGCTGCATCTAATTAGGCGATGATTCATTTAAGAAGATTTAATCTGTGCCGCTCATCTTGAAAGTTATAGATGTCGAGATTCAAAGTGCCCGATGGCCTCTAGTGGACACGTGGACTCATCTTGAATGCCCGATGAAGATCAAATGGCGGACGATAAGTGATGTTTCTTCTTCACGCGCGATGTGGCAAAATCTAAGCATTTCATTGTCGATTGAATGGACGTGACTTAACGATGATGACTTGCCAACATGCATTTAATCTGAGCCGTTGATCGAAGATAAAGAGACGTATCCGACGGTTATGCCCAAATTTCCCTATGAATTATGTGTTCTTCTACAAAGGAGTCATTCTTGGATGTTTCAAAAAAATTGAACTGTTTAGACAACTCAGTCCTGGAATCTCTTGTTTTCTGCTTCTTCTAGACTCATTTCTTTTTATTCAAGGAGTGGTTCAAATCAAAATTTCTCTGGAGAGAATAAGAAGAAATCACCTCGTGAAAGTCGAGCTTTATTTTCGAAATCACGAAATGAAAAGCCTTTGATCCGTCAACTAATTGGATCATTTCGAGCGCAACTTCAGGTTAGATTGCCTGTGGTCTTTCTCTTTCTTCCTAATCTTAATTTTTTTCATGTGGGACTATTTCTCTTTGATTTTGTTTGCAGACGATGTGGTGCAATCTCGAGCGGACAATCGCTCAATTTAATCGCGATTGTTGATTTTCACTTTCTTGAGGGGCTACGTGGCTGCATCTAATTAGGCAACGATTCATTTTAAGATGATTTAATCTCAACCGCTCATCTTGGGAGTTAGAGCGGTCAAGATTCAAAGCGCCCAATGGACTCTTTTGGACACGTGGACTCATCTTGAACAATCGATGAAGATCAAATGAATCACGCACGGCATAGTAAAATCTGAGCACTTCATCGGTGATCAAAAGGACACAACTTAACGATGATGATTTGCCAGCATGCATTTAATCTGAGTGGAGGATTGAAGATGAAAAGACACACCCGATGGTTATGCCCAAATTTCCTTATAAATCTGTGTTCTTCGACGAAAAAGTTCAATCTTGAATGTTTCGTGCAAATCAAACCGATTAGACAACTCAGTCCTGGAATCTCTAGTTTTTTTCTTCTTTTAGACTTATTTCCGCATCCAGGGAATGCTTAAAATCAAGTTTTTGTGGAGAGAATCGAAAGAAATAACCTCTTGAATGTTGAGCTATGTTTTTGAAATTGTGAAATGAAAAGAGTTTGATCTAATGATTAATTGGATCATTTGAGCGCAACTTCAAGTTAGATTACATGTTTTTCCTCCTAATTTTTTTCCAAATCTTAATTTTTGCCATGTGGGACTATTTTTGTTTTCTTATATGCTAGTGATGTGGCACAATCTCGAGTGGAGAATCACACGATCTAATCTTGATCATCGATTTTCACTTACTCGAGGGGGTACGTGGCTGCATATAATTAGGAGACAATTCATTTTAAGATGATTTAATATCAGCCGATCATCTTGGGAGTTATAACGGTCAAGATTAAAAGCACCCAATGGATTCTTACGTACACGTGGACTCATCTCGAACACACGATGAAGATCAAAGGGTAGACGCTAAGCGATGTTTCTTCTGAGCGCTTCATCGTCGATCGAACGAACGCGACTTAACGACAACGGTTTTCCAATTGGCATTTAATATAAGCCGTTGATCGAAGATGAAGAGAGGCATCTGATGGTTATGTCCAAATTTCCCTATAAGATACGTGTTATTTGACAAAAAATTCATTCTTGGATGTTTCAAGCAAATCGAACTGTTTGGATAACTTAGTCCTAGAATCTCTTGTTTTCTACTTCTTCTAGACTCATTTCCACATCCAGGGAGTGCTTGAAATCAAGAGTTTGTTGAGAGAATAAGAAGAAATCACCTCTTCAATGCCGAGCTTTGTTTTCAAAATCATGAAATGAAAAGCCTTTGATATGGCAATTAATTTGATCATTTCTAGCGCGACATCGGGTTCGATTAGATATTTTCCTCCTAATCTTTCTTCATAATCTTAATTTTTTTATCATGTTGGACTATTTCTCTTTGCTTTTATTCGCAGGTGATGTGGCGCAATCTTGAGTGGACGATCGTTGGATTTGATCACGATCGTTGATTTTTACTTACTCATGAGGGTACATGGTTGCATCTAATTCGGCGACAATTCGTTTTAAGACGATTTAATCTCATCTGCGCATCTTGGGAGTTAGAGCGGTAAAAATCAAAAGCGCCCAATGGAGTTATATGGACACGTGGACTCATCTCGAACGCCTGAAGAAGATCAAACGACAGATGCTAAGCAATGCTTCTTCTTCATGCACGATGTGGCAAAATCTAATCGCTTCATTGTTGATCAAACAAACACAACTTATAAACAATGATTTTCCAACGAACATTTAATTTGAGCTGTCGATTGACGAATCAAGACCGAGTGGTCATTGAAAACACACGGTCAAGCATCAAAATAAAGTCCAAACTTTCCAATTTCAAGATTAATTCACGAATTAAGGGGTATAAGGGTAAATAAGGGTCGAATCCACAGGGAATTAGGGAAATTTTTTATGTTCTCTTCAAATTTGATCAAATCAGACGATGAATTGGTGATAGAAATTGGGTAAATTGATATGTTCTGAAAGACGACTCAAAGACGAATCCACGGAATAAAAAATCACTCAATTTGGATTTGATTTTGCGGAGAAATCATCGAATGAACAAAGGTGAAATTTTTGAAAATTAAAATTGGAAAAATCAGAAATTAAGACTGAAATTAAATCAAGTTATGATTCCAAAAAAATTAAATGCTAAACGAAGATAGATTAGGATGAAACACAATCCCTAACCCACAATTATGATCGAATCGATCCAATTACTCGCCGGAATCAAGGCTATTCATCAAAATTCAGAAAATCACGATCGTAGAGTTCAAGCGTGGATTTTTTCCTTGTCGATTGTTGAAATCTTGATCTTAAACACTTTGTGGATGCGGAAATGAGTCTAGAAGCGATTTGGATCAAGAGATTCAAGAGATTTGGTGTCTAAACAGTTCGATTTACTCAAATTTCTCTCGAATGCCTTACAATCTCAAGGAACATCTCAATTTATAAGCAATTTGGGCATAATCGTCCGATGAAATGCTCGATCTTCAATCAAAAGCTCTAATGAAAGGTATCAATGTGAATTTTTACGATTAAGTCGTGGCTGTTGGATCGAAGATGGACGCCCGAAATTTGGCCACGTCGCGAACGTTATAAAATAGCATGTAACGTTCGGCGTTAGATCGCGATCGAATGCTCAGATGCATTTTTCGTCGGTTTAATCTCAACCGTTATAACTCCTCTTGATCAGCGGCTGAGATTAAAATGCAATCCGATGAATATGATCTGGCCACGTACCCCCCTCACTTAAGTGAAGATCAACATCGCTGATTTCTCGCGCGATCGGACGTCCCATGATGGGCCATGTCGCATCGCGCCCTTGATCATCGATCGCGATCGATAAGACGCTCTAGATTGTGCCACGTCACCTGCGCGCTATAAATAATCTGAAAAATCGATTTTAAATTAGAAAATTTTGATTTTTAATTCTGGGAAATCCTTAGAAATTTATTAAAAATCAGAAAAAAATCAAAAAAATCCTTAAAAATTAGAAATTTCATAACTTTCAAAATTTAACTCCAAATTAATCTAAATTTTTTTCCTTTGATAAAAAATTTATTATCTATCATTCAAAGAAGTAAATTTAATAAATAACATGAGATTTAATTTCTATTTCAAAAATACTTTCATTTCTTTAAAATTTTAAAACTTAGAAAATAAAATGATTGTATATAAAATGATTTCTCCTATTATTTAACTTTAAAAACTACTTATAATCTCAAATAAAGATGGGTAATGAAATTATTAATCTTCAATTCATCATAATTAACCCTAAATGAATACATTTTGAGATTATAATGACTTTTTCATAGAATGATAGATAAATACTCATAGATATGATAACTTGAATAGGAATGAAATCTTTTATGCCTTAATATGTATTAATAATCATGTATTATCATGTCTAATTAGCATGTTATCACACCCTTCAACTTAAATGGTTGCTAGTATCTTAGCAATTTACTATATAATCTCCCTAGAAGGTCCTTTGGTCCTTTTATCCTACTACTAAAAAGGTGAAGCGTATGAATGTATGATTGCATTTTCCTCATAGTGTAGGCCATAATGATCTAGATTCCATCTCTAGGTTGACTTCTTTAGTGCATATTAGGGTAGTGCTCATTGATAACAAGCAAAATTGGTACTCTACACTATCCACTTTAGTGCATTTTTGTCATTAAAGGCCATGAATCACTCTTTATTTTGCATGTTATCATGATGTTATGCTAGGAATTAAGACTTTAATTGAATTTGCAATTTGAAGAGTTAGTTCAAATAATTAGGGCTGTTATTAGAGGATTTGAGACATAATTTCTTTAACAGCCATTATTGGATATGATAATCCTTTACCTTAACAGAAATTACTTTCAAGAATTAAATCTCTTTTTACAACAATAATTGCCTTTAGAAATTACCTTTAAATTTCAGTTTATGTTAATCATGCCCTTAATGGGCCGATTTGTACTAACTAGTTGTTGAGGCAATGTGGAAAGGAAATGCACGGCACTAGGTGTGAGCCAATCACACGATGGAGCGTAAGACTACATGCACAACAATGTGTACACAGTCAAATTTGGACTTACCTGTGGGGTACTGACGGCTCGTTTTCGTGCGTCGTTAAACACAAAGACGATGGTCAAAAAAAATTTATAAAACCGAACTCACAAAGACAAGATATAATAATCAAGTACTGGGTAAGTATCGGGTCGATCCACAGAGAGCAGGGTTGACTTTAATCGCAGAGTTGACTTGGTCAAACTTAGGTTTAAAAGGAGTTTAAAATAAGAGAATGTAAGATTTAAGATATGGAAATGATATAAATAAGGTAAATAAGAATTTTTAAGATTTGAAATCTCGGATTTGACAGAGGAAAGTCAAAAGTCAAAGTCAAAGCGTTGACTTTGACCAGCAGTAGATGTTCTGCAAAATCAGAGAATCAAACAGAGTCAAAAGATTACGAAAATTATATAATCAGAAACTAGAGAGAAAATGGAATTTACTGATATATATTTCGTAATTTTTAGATAAGAAATGGATTTATTATGAATTATTGAAAATCAATGATCAGAAAATCCCCGAAATAAACACCTCAGAGGAAATCTTCAAATTGAATGCCCAAATGAAATCCAAATCTTGCAATTTATATGTCAATCGAAAGCTAAGAACCAGAGGAATCCAAAAAGACCAAAATTATCAAATTCTGATTTGTCAATAAAAAGTAATTGACCCCGAAAGTCAACGTTTGACTTCTGATGAAAGATGAACAGTCCGTGGTCAAACATTAAATTGAAGGGTCAAATGAACTCGAAATTTGATGAATTTGCTATCCACGGAAAGCTGATGAAAAGAGAAATCCAATGAAACCAAAATCAAGTGATTTGGAATTATAATCAAAGAGATATCCTATTTTCAAAATCAGCGACTTTTTGGACCTAAAATTGGGGAAAATAAAGAACACTATGAACTAATTTGCAAAATTAAAGATCTAAACCTAATAAAAATACAAATTACCTCTTGATAATCGATCGAACCTCACTACTAACCCGATTGCCGCAAGAATGGGGCCTCAATTCTCGTAGATTGAAGCGAATTTGCTCGGATTCTTCCTCGTGGACGTTCGGAATTCAAGGGAAAAATTCGATGAAATCAAGAGATGAAATCGTGATTATCATGATTCAATGGCTGCGTCTCTACATTCTTGGAAGCAGAGGATCACGAGAACTTAAGACCTTCCTCGAAACTCGCTTAATTTCTTCACGAGTCGATCAAAAGTTCAAGAACAAAGAAGGAGTACATGAGTTTTTAAAGAGGGAAATTGGCCCGAAATCGTGGGCAATTGGAGCGGTTGTGTAGACGTGTTGCAAGGGTAGTGGAGGCGATTCCTTCGTGCGTAAGCGTGGCTTGAATTTCGCTATAGTTCCGCTTCAATTTAGCTTCCATATCCCCCCACAATCGCGCCACGTTTTTCGCCTCGATCAGCCACGATCGCGCCACAATAGGGCCTCGATCGAGCATCAATCGCGGCCTGGATGCTGCGACGACTCCCGCCCGATCATGTGAGAAACTTGCCGCTCTGATTCCACGCAAAAGGGAGTACGATCGCGGCTCGATCGCACCGCGATCGCGGTTCAATTGAGCCGCGATCGTGGAGTTCTTCCACGAGTTCTATCTGCCGTTCGATGAGGAACGCGTGAGCCGTCCGATGTCAATCAGGTAAGCCGTCCGATTTTTATTTTGTCGCTTTTGATCACGTGCATGGGCCGTCCGATGGTGATCCGCCGATCGTGATTGCGAATAATCGTGGCCGTCTGATGCATCTCAAGCCTTTGATTTGATGACGATCCAGCGCTTCTCGGGATGCCACGTGGCGTTCTGAGAGCCTTCCGATCAATGTCACTTAAGTGAGTAATTGCGCACGTGGTTGATTGATGATCGCGTGGACTCGGGTCCACGCGATTGTAGCCGTCCGTGAGAAGATCGGACGTTCGCCGCGCATCCACGTCACCTGCAGAGTAAAACCGTGTGGGAACATAGTCCCACGCGGAGAAAATAGGAGATTTTGGCGCGTTTAAATAGGGGAGAACATTCCCCTATTAACTATCATAATATCTCCTCTCTGCTCCGCAACACGTGGCGCCCCACACATGCGCCCACGTGGCCGCGTGGCCGCCTTACGTCACGCGCGGGCCACACGCGTCCTGCCACGTGGCCTCAGCGCCACGTCGTAACGGCGCGGTGGACCTGCGCGCCACGTGGGCTCGCTCGCCACGTCAGCCCCGCCTGGGCCTGTCGCCACGTGAGCCCCGTCTGGGCTTGCTTGCCACGTCAGCCGGCGCGTGCCACGTGAGCTCCGCAGGTACGTTTTCCCTTTTTCGCGATTTTTTTCTAACTAAAAAAAACTTGAAAAATTCAATTAAAAATCAAATAAAAATCGGAAAAAAATCGAGATAAAACTTTAGAAATTCATATCTTAAAAATATACAACTCCTTTTTTTAATCCAAATTTTTCTCCATTGGATCACAATTTCTTTTCTTTTTAATATCATGTCATTTAAAATATATTTAGAGAGAAGAAATCAAGATGACTTATAATTTACTCAAATCATTTCTCATTAAACATTCCAAATCATAAATTCATCCTAAAATCATCCTTCTAAACATTTACTGAAGTCAAAATGCATCTATAACAGAGATTAACTTCTATTACTTTAAACAAAAGATTAATCATCGATTAACATGAAATTATCCCTAATTTATGCATAAATATCAACTTTAGTGAAATGTCATGCCAATGGAGAAAATTCCTAAAAAGTATGATAACATGCATCATATTCACATAAAATAAGCATGAATATGAGTTAATTAGGGTAAGAATTCATGTTATAAATGCATGTTATCAGGTACGAGCACCAAGGTGCGCAATAAGTCCTCTACCAATTAGATGGAGGAAGACAAGATGTCGTGCAATCACAGCGTGCAGCACAGACGTGCATGTGGAGTGATGCGCACCAAGGACGTAACACTTTGCCAAAAGGGGGGCATCGCAATTTCAAAAAGATTAAGAGGAAGGGGAAGACGGTCGGAAGAGGGGTCTTGATTTTTCGCTCCCGACAAATCGTTGGCCTGGAGGACACAAGTGAGATTAAAACTAGATTAAGGGATTGCTGACGACTTCAAGAAGTTCATTGAGTTGATGACATCAATTTGAAGCTTCGAGGTTTGTTAGAATCGGTTTAGGTTTAGAAAATTGTTTTCTTTTCTTTCCTTTTGAGTTGAATTAATTCTTCTCTAGATTTGTTGACTGAAACAGATTCTTACAGTAGCATTTATAATTCGTTCTTTCTTTGTTTCTTTTGGATTTCGATTCAAATTAAATTTTAGGATTTATATTTTTAGTTTGTTGATTTCTTCGGTTCTTTCTTTTCTCTTCTCTCTAATCGAATCATTTCTTCACAAGATTTATTGGCTGAAACAGATTATTAGAGATGTTATAATTCATTTTTAGTATCTTTTGAATTTCAATTCAACTAAAATTTTAGGTTTAGATTTTTAGTTCTTTAATTCTGACAGTATTATCATTTTCTTTTCCTTCAAACATAAGTATTTCTTTACTGGATTTATTGATAGAAGTCTTTTCTAACAGTAGTTATCATTTGATTTTTTTAGAATCTGTTGGAGTTAGAATTTACATCAATATTAGGTTTAAGATTTTTAGTTATTTAATTCTGACAATATTATCATTTTCTTTTCCTTCAAACCTAAGTATTTCTTTACTGAATTTACTGATAGAAGCCTTTTCTAATAGCAGTTATCATTTGTTTTTAAAAAAAAAATCTTGTGGAGTTAGATTTAAATCAATTTTAGGTTTAAATTGTTATTTCTTTAATTCAGTTAGTGTTATTCAATTGTCATTTCCTTTTAGGCAAAAAACAAAAAATATATTAAAGCAATATAATCTCTACTCTATTGTTCCCTTTTTGTGTGTGAATTCACTCAGAAAACTTAGATGAGTGCTCTATTTTAGTCAAATTAGATCTAATGCAAGTTCGAGAAGATTTAAAGTCAATCTGATTCTCTATTTAGTAGCTATAGTAAGAGGGAAATAGTTTGTTAAATTAGAAAAGGACAATTACAGAAATGGAGGAAGGTAAATAAGAATAAAACAGAATATGATAGAAATGCAATGAAATAAAATTCTGAATCTAAATAAAAAGAAGCTCTTAAAGTAAAGAGTTCTTAATTTCTCTTTCAAATCTTAAGTGAGAAAATTAAATTGTCTCAACAGAGTTTCTTTCTTTAGTCTAATAATCTAAAATTAATGTAAAAGAAAATTTGATGGAATAGAAAACATTTACTAGGAGATCGTACTGAGTAGACTTTAGTAATGATTCTCTACTACTGTTGAGTTTAGTTTTGTGAGAAGAAGTTCTGAGTTAAATAAAAAAGAAAAGTAGACTTTGTTGTAGCCTCCCTTAGATCGACCCCTTTACTAAGCCTCATCTTTAGATAGCTTGGAGTTTAAAGGGAAAATTTCATTTACATACACTTTAATTGATTAAGTCCGAATAAAGGCATAACGACACAATTAGTTAGGATAATTTGGACTTATTACTCATCAGCTAATGCTCGAGTCTAATTGTTAATTGTGATCAAGGTGAGCATATGTGAAGTTTGATGCTATGGGGATGAAAAGATACTCACTCTCTCATGAGCGGATGTAATTCCTTACCCTCTCCATAGATACATCACTCTTTCCCTCAAAATGGAGGCTACTTAATATATTAGAATTCCCCTCAACTCTCTTTCCTCCTATATAGAGAGGGCAATTCAAAAGAGATTCCTATCTTTGGGATGCAATGATTGAGGTGGCTGAAGAAAATAAAAAGATACTATTTCTAAAGGCATGTCATTGTTAAAAGCAAATATGCAGATAAACAAAGTAGATTTTAAAAACAAAGAATGTACCACTTATGATAATTATACTCCCAAATGAGGTGGATGGTGATGGATAGGGTAGACGATAGAGATGATGGTGAAGGTGGTAGAGATGATGGTAGAAGATATTTCTTACTTATTTTCCTTCTTTTCACTTTTTATTTCTCTCTTTCTTTGATTTTTCTCCTTCTTTTTTTCTTCTTCTTTTTTTTTTTTTAAAAACATTTGAGAAGAATGACATAAGGATATGGAGGAGTTTTTTTATTTGAAGTGAGTATGTAACAAATGTGAAGTGTAATGTAATGTGAAGGGGTATGTACATGTGAGGGAAAATGTTGAAAAAAATGTGATGGATGTGTGAATCACTTGGGAGTGTTATTATCATGAGTGAAGTTTAAAACAAAGTGGTGTAACTACTTGACTGCTTTGGAAAAGATAAAACTACATGCCTAACAAGGAAAGATAGGTGCTTTTAAAAATTATGGATCATTGCACTCTTTTCAAGGGAAAGTCTAGAAGCGAGGAATTCCCACACTATGCAGTTTTAGCTGATGTTAGGTAGGGGATGGAATTTAAACTTCTCTCAAAAACTCTCCTTTTCAATCCCATAGCATTTCGACCTCTGATTACTCATTTTCCTTGGTGTCTATTAGATACCCAACCCCAAAGAAGTCAACCACTAAATATCATCGATTGGTTTCTCTAGATCATTTAGCTTTATTACTCAAAATGTAATCATATGTGCTATAAGGCCCTTACTTATACATCTCTAGTATGTCGGATCTCTAAATGTCAAGACTTCTAAGGTGGGGTAGAGTGGATCGAATTTGGAAAATAGGAGTTTTTAGAATATAGAATTTTAAATTTTTTGAAAAATTGTAGATAATTTTCCATGTCCTTACCTCCCAACTAGAACTTATCATTACCCTCAATGAAATCTACATGCTCATGCAAACGATAGCAAAAACATCGAATCATGGCATGAAAAAGATACGAAAATGCGGTGAGAGGAGAAAGGGTTAGAAAAAAACTCATTGCACCGTTGATGTTTGTTGACGGGATTTCGTGCAGGTGTGACATTTCCTAGTGTAGTTCTTCGATATCTATAAAAAACTAAAAAACAAAGAAAACTAAAGAGTAAGATAATCTTGGGGTGCCTCCCAACAGCACTAAGTTTAACGTCTTCAACCATATGAAACTATAAGAAATACTACGACTATTGATGGGTCGAGGGTGATACCGTCACGTCCTCGAGTGCTTGGGAAGATGCAGATCTACCTTGTCTGCAGGTGCGAGTGGCTCTGATGTTAGGTACGACTTGAGACGATGGCCATTTACCTTGAGTTGTTGACCAGATTTGATGTTGGAGATCAGTACCAATCTGCCATCAAAAAACTCTAGAA
Organism: Lemna minuta; assembly: GCA_024174645.1. Taxonomy (NCBI): domain Eukaryota; kingdom Viridiplantae; phylum Streptophyta; class Magnoliopsida; order Alismatales; family Araceae; genus Lemna; species Lemna minuta. The sequence continues at coordinate 7,902,580 of CM044116.1, forward strand.
CCACGTATGGACCATCCCATCGAGAGCGTAGCTTCCCAAGAAAGAGCTTGAGGCAAGAATTATAGAGCCAGACCTTGTTGTTGACCTGGAATGATCATTGTCGGATGTGTTGGTCATGTAAAGGCCTTCGTCTTCTCCTTGTAGATTGCCACGTTCTCGTACATGTTGTGCCTCAGCTCCTATAACTCATGAAGTTGGAGAAGTCATTGTTTCCTTGCTTCGTCCGGAGATAGATTGAGCTTTTTGATGGCCCAATAGGGTCAATCCTCGAGCTACCCCGGAAGGTGGCACGCTTTCCCAAAGATAAGTCGGAAGGGAGACATCCCGATGGGTTACTTGTATGCCATCTGGTATGCCCATAGTGCGTCGGAAGCTTGTGTGCCCAATCTTTTCCATCTGGATGAATTATCTTATTTACAATGCTCCTAACTTCTCTGTTGCTTACCTCTACTTGCCCATTTGCCTGGGGGGTGGTATGGTGTGGTGACGCGATGATGTACTTTGTATTTCTTCAGCAATGCGCAGAAATGCGCATTGTTGAACTGTGAGCCTCTGTCGCTGGTGATGGCCCTCGGACAACCGTACCGGGCGAAGATGCATCTCGTAACAAATCTCAGCACATCTTGATGGTCATTTGTTCTAGTGGGGATCGCCTCGACCCACTTGGACACATAATCCACCGCTACTAAAATTTACTCTTTCCCGTCAGAAGGTGGGAAAGGTCCCATGAAGTCTATCCCCCAAAGATCAAAAGATTTCCACTTTCAAGGATTGGCCTCATCGGCATTTCATCTCGCTTGGAGATGTTCAATGTTGCTTGACATTGTAGGCACTTCGTGTAGAAATAGTGGGCGTCCTTAAAGATGGTGGGCCAGTAGGAAGCCGCTCTACATGATCTTATCCGCGCTCTTGCGCACCGTAAAATGTCCTCCACACGTTGATGAGTGGCACATTGCTAAGATATCTCCTTGCTCCTCCTCTGGTATACAACATCGGATGATCTGATCGTATCCTAGGTGGAATAGGAGTGGTTCTTCCCAAAAATAGTACTTGAGATCATGGAAGAACTTATCTTTTTTATGACGATTCCAATGCCCTGGGATCGATCTAGTCACAATGAAGTTCATGATGTGCATACCAGGTAGCGTGACTCAAGAAGGCAAGGAGATGCTCGTCGAGAAATGTGTCACCGATGTCTCCTCCTCCCGGAACGTGGAGATGCGATAAGTGGTTTGCCACCGAGTTCTCGTTGTCCTGCCTTTCTTTGATCTCCAAGTTGAATTCTTGAAGGAGCAGCACCCATCGTATCAGTCATGGTTGGCCTCTTTCTTGGAGAGCAAGTATTTTCAAGGTCGCATGATCGGTGTAGATAAGGATCTTGCTCCCCAAGATATAAGGCCGGAACTTCTTGAGTGTGTAGACCACCGCCAGAAGCTCTTTCTCCGTAGTCGTCTAGTTAATTTGAGCTTCAACGAGGGTCTTACTTGCATAGCATATGGCAGTCGGCTTCTTGTCTAGTCGTTGCCCCAAGACTGCTCTCACCGCATAGTTCGAAGCGTCTCACATGATCTCGAATGGTAAGTCCCAATTAAGAGTTTGAAGTATCGGTGCCTTGATTAGTGCTTGCTTAAGCATCACAAATGTGTGCTTCTCTTCTTCGTCGATAATTAAGTCTTTGTCTTTGCAAAGAAGGTGGTGAGTGGCTTGGAAAATTTTGCATAGTCTTGAATGAATCTCTGGTAGAAGCCGACGTGCCCGAGAAAGCTCCTCAAATCTTGTACGATACTTGGAAGAGGGAGGGTTTGGATGACCTCTATCTTGGCCTTGTCCACCTCTAGTCCTTTGCTTAAGATGATATGCCCGAGGACTACTCCCTCCCATACCATGAAGTGAGATTTCTCCCAGCTAAGCACCAGTCGTTTCCTGACGCAGACCTCCAAGATCTTGGTCAAGTGAGCAAGAAAACTCTCAAAGTCATTTCTAGAGACGAAAAAGTCATCCATGAAAACTTCCAAGTTGTCGCCAAGAAAGTCAAAGAAGATTGCCGTCATGCACCATTGAAATGTCGCGGGGGTGTTGCATAGTCCCAATGGCATGCGTGTGAAGGCAAATGCGCCAAAAGGACATGTGAACGTTGTCTTCTTTGATCGTCGGGATGGATCACAATCTGATTATAGCTCGAATATCCGTTGAGGAAGCAGAAGTAACTTGATCTTGCAACTCGGTCCAAGATTTGGTCGATGAACGGGAGAGGAAAGTGGTCCTTCTTCGTTCTAGAGTTCAAATTCCGATAGTCGATGCAAACTCTTCATTTTGTTGGAAAGCGTGTCTAGATCTCCTCGCCTTCCTCATTCGTTGTGACCGTTACTCCAGCTTTCTTTGGAACAACGTGCACCGGCTTCACCCATTGGCTATCGGATATGTGATAGATTATTTCTGCGTTTAGCCATTTAAGAATTTTTTCTTTCAGGGCCTCTCATACCTTCGGGTTGAGTCGTCTCTGGGCCTCCCTGATGGGTCTTGACTCATCCTCTAGGAAGATACGATGAGTGCACAGTGAAGGGTCCAACTCTTTTTGCTCCGTCAGGGTCCAACCGATTGCGTCTTCACTCCGCCTGAATACTTCCAGTAATTGTTCCTCCTACTTAATATCTAGCTTGGATGAAATAATCGCCGGTTTGGCTTTCTCTTCATCAAGGGAGGCTTACTTGAGTGTTGATGGGAGAGTCTTGAGCTCCAAGGAAGGCTCGTCCATTGGTAGCTCTTCGAATCTTGCTTCCTCGTCGATCATCATTACTTCCTCTACGCAGGCGTCAATATCATGGTCGTCGGCGAAGTCGATGGCGCCCAAGTCCTCGGAAGCTCGTGAAGGGTATTTCATAAGCTTGTTGATGTCGACCTTTGACGAAACAAATGTGTGTGGTTGTTGAATACACTCAATGGCGTGTCAAAAAAAAGTCTAAACTTACCAATTTAAAGATTAATTCATAAATTGAAGGGTATAATGGTAAACTAAGGGTTGAATCCACGGAGAATTAAGGGAATTTTTGAGAGATATCTTTGACATTCTATCAAATTAGACAACGAATTGAGATTAGAAATTAGGCAATTTATAATATTAAGAAAGATAACTCAATTGTGAATCCATGAAATAAAAAATCGAGTGATTGGGATTAGAATTCGCGGAGTAATCAAAGTTTGAAAATGAGAGAAAATTCGATCGTGAACTTTGATAAAAAAACGAAATTAAACTGAAATTAAAATTAATCTACGATTGAAAATGTAAATCTAATACTAAATGATGAAAGATTAAGATGCAAATACACAATCTAACCCAAAGTCACGCTCGAAATGATACAATTAATTGCCGGATTCATGGCTTTTCATTCCGCGATTTCGAAGACAAAGATGGCATTCAAGATGTGATTTCACATTACTCCCTTGATCAATTTCTGATTTCAAACACTCCTCGGACGCAGAAACGTGTCAAGAAGGTAAAGATATCAAAGACTCTCAGATTTTGGTGTCTAGATAGTTCAATTTTGATCGAAAATCCAAGGGTAGTGTTTCCGTTGCGAAGAACATTTGAATTTATAGATGAATTGGGCATAACGGTTGGATGCAACGGTCAATCACAAATCAACTGCTGAGATGATGCGTCGTTTGGTGAATCAGTGTGATTAGTCGCGTCTGTCAGATCGGGCTATGGAGCGTCAGGATGCGTCCATGTCGTGCGTGTGAAGAGATGCATCATTTCAATCCATCCGTTCGATCTTCATCGAGCGATCACGATCAATCGGATGGTCCACCGATCGCTTCAAATCTCAACTGTTATAACTCGATTGATGGAGGGCTTCAATTAAAGTCCATTTAATTGAATCGATGCCTTATAAGATGCTGCCACGTACCCCTTGAGTAAGTGACATCCGACGCATGTGATTAAATCATGCGATCAGATGCCTCACTCGTCGTCACGTCACCTAAATGAAAACATAAAGAAGAATAGTCCCCACATGGAAGAAATAAAAGAATTTAATCACGTTCATAAGATACACGGAATTTTACGTTTAGCTTAAATTCGATTATTGATGCTCTTAACCCATTTACAATTACGCGCATACGTGTCACGCACACACATGTGTGTCATGCACACACGCACACACGCGTGTCCACGTGTTACACAGACATACATGCGCGCGTCGCCATGTGGCTTTGCTCCGCCATTTCAGCGCACAGTAATATAAACCCATTTTTTCTTCTTTTTAAACATTTTAAAATAGAAAATAGAGTTAATTTATTTCAGAAAAATTCCAGAAAATTTTTAAAAATTAGAAAAATCATAACTTTTAAAATACAACTCCAAATTAATTAAAATTTGTTTTGTTGGATCAGAAATTGAATAATCTATCATTATAAAAAGTTCAAAATATTAAAATAACAAGAGAATGAATTTTAATTAAAAAAATACATTCATGTATATTCTAAAATAACTTTAGAAAAATACATGAATATAAATAAAGATCTTTTCTCATATACTTTAATCATGTAAACATAATTATGATCTCAAATATAATTAGGATTAGAATCATATTGTTCAATTATGTATAATAATCCATAAATTAATATATTTTTAGATCATAACATGAAATTACATTTAATGATAGAAATATACTTAAAATATGATAACATGCATACAATTGGAACAATTAATGCCTTTATTTGCATTAATGATCATGTAAATTCATGTATAAAATGCATGTAATCAACTTTCACGGCGTGCTCTCCCACCTTTAGAATTACTTCTCCTTTCTCCCAATCTGTGACGGCTTTCGCGATAGCTAGGAAGGGTCGTCCTAAGATGATCAGGGCTAAGCTAAATTCCTTAGTCATTTTCTTATCGACAACTAGGAAATCTACTGGGAAATAGCAATCTTCTATTCTTAAGATTACATCTACTAATCCATGTGGTTTTGCTTACTGATCCATCTGCTAAGCATAACTCTACTAAGAAAGGTTGCAACTCCCCTACATGATGACGGTCTAATACAGCTTTAGGGAGGATGTTAATAATAGGTCTGGTATCTAGCAAGGATCTAGTAAAGGAGATTCCTCTTATTTCACTCGTTATCATGGGTGCTCCCGGATCTCTCTTTTTAATTGGTAGGGAATTCATCATGATTGAACTCACCATTTCACTAAGTTGGATCCTTCTAAGGTTTCTATGAGGTGTTCATATACCTTTGAGAAATTTGACATAGGATGGGATATGCTTGATGACATCTATTAAGGGAATGATAATGGTTACCTTCTTAAAGGCTTGTAGTAAATGATCATCGGGTTCATTGATCTTGGCTTTGGGGTGATTAATTGCTTGAGGATAAGGGCACATGGGGCTTATATGTATCAGGGTAAGGTTCAACCTTAGCCTGTTCTTCCTTGTCCTCCAAATTGTTGTTGTGCTCGACGATAATTGATGTTTCTTCTTCTTCGATCAGGCCTTGGTGGATAGGATGATCCTTGTATGGATCTGGTAGGTCTTTGCCACTTCGAAGGCTTGATATCGCTAGTGCCATTTCCATAGCCTCCTCATCGACCTGTACATGGTTGATGTTGTGCGTTTGGCTCGACGAGGCCCCTTGATTCCTCGGGTTAGTAGTGGCCTGCGAGGGATAAATTTGTTAGTAAAAGTTACATGCTTACCCTTCTTATCGGTTTTCGGTTGGATGCTCGTCTTGACGAAGTCCTGTATTTGTCCACACATGAGTTCATTAGCATCATTTGCTCCATCAATTGTAAGACTGCGCCGAGGATCGGGTCGGATGCCGGCGCGGTCTGACGTGGGGCTTGCTTCTATGCTTGCGGTTGCATCGGCGGGACAAACGATGACTGTCTTTTATTTGCGTAGGGTTTTTGATGTTGTTGCTAACCATTGTATGATGGAGGATAGGGTTGATTGTTGTTCCTACTAAATCCTGCACTATGTGAAGGATTGTTAGTGAAAACATTGGTATGATATTAGTTAGGGTATGCACTCGGATAATTCGGTTGTCCCTGTTCAGTCGATCCTCCCGATAGACCTTGTCTAAACATGCCCTGCCCTTGGACCGCCATTAGGGGGCAATCTAATTCGATGTGATCGAACCTTGAGCAATTGGCACATGGCGATGCTTCTTGGAGTGAGACGGGGGCGAGTCCTTCAGAACCATTGCGGATGTTGAGTCGTTCCAGTAGTAAATTCTGGACTTCCGCCATTTTATCAATTCTTTATAGGAGCATTCCCGTCTCCGCTGATTTTGCGTCGATCATCTGTCCCTTTGGCATCGCAGCTCTTCCGAATGGTTTAGCCACATTGTGGTGGTTATTCTCCGTCACCGTCTCGACGAGTTCTATTGCGTCATATTTATATTTGCTCATGAAGGTGCCGCCACTTGTTGCATCTAAAAGATATCTAACTTGCGGGTCTAACACTTCATAAAATATTTGCGCTAATTCATGGTTAGACACTCCATGGTGTGGACACTCCCTAGTGAGGTCTCTAAGTCGCTCCCAGGCTTCATAAAAGGTTTCACTCGTGCCTTAGGCAAACTCACGGATGGCTTTCTGAATGGAGGTAATTTTCCCTACGGAATAGTATTTTCTCTAAAAATTTCCTCCATCTCGGTCCAACTAGTGAATTCTTTCCCTAATTTTAAAGACCAATCCTTGGCTCAGTCTCTAAGGGTAGTACGAAAGAGTTTCATTTTCATCGTGTCGGCGGGGACATTCTAAAGATGATTAATTTCATAAACTTGGGAAAGCTGCGTCTACTTTTCTACATGGATCCTCATAAGGTTTACCACGGAAGATAGGAAGCATACTCATGACATGGGAATCTATTCTAAAATTTGCTCATCTATTTAGGGGTGCGTGAATTCTCGTGATAGGTATCTGGAGGACGGGCCTAGCGAAATCACTAAGGCGTTTCCTTGCATTTCCCTCGTTGTTCCAGGCCATTTCTACTGGTTCTATCGGTTCTACGGGGGAAGAGGTCTCGGTAGTGTCAGCGGATTGCGAGGATCATTCAAAAAGATCTACGTTTAAAGGGTTATTGCATAATCCTCAGGTCCTATGTCGTCTCATGGAAGGGTCGATCAAATATTTAGATGAATATAATTATAAATACTTATAAAATTATCAAAAATTGACGTCGATCGTGCTTGAATGTGCAATCCGTAAGAGTGAAGCGTTCTCAGCGCGAATTTGAAGAAATGATCACCCATAATCCTTAGAAAAGGGGTGAAATCACTTAATCTTATCGAATTAAGGATCTCGAAGATGAATTTCTGCTTCATTTCACTCGGTGTAGGATACATGTGAGTGAATTTCAAGAAATTAAGAGAAAAATGTAAATTGACCAAGTCAAAATTGACTAAATTGATCAAATTTTTGCCTTAATTCCCTCGCAACGGCGCCATTTGACGAATCAAGACTGAGTGATCATTGAAAACACACGGTCAAGGGTCGAAATAAAGTACAAATATACCAATTTCAAGATCAATTCAAGAATTGAGGGGTATAATGGTAAATAAGGGTTAAATCTACAGGGAATTATAGAAATTTTTTTATGTTCTCTTAGAATTTGATCAAATTGGACAGTGAATCAGTGATAGAAATTGGGCAAATTGATATTTAATGAAAGAGGACTCAAAGACAAATCTATGGAATCAAAAGCACTCCATTTGAATTTGATTTCGCGTAGAAATCATCTACTGAACAAAGGTGAAATTTGTGAAAATCAAGAGACTTGGTGTCTAAACCACGTCGCGAGATTTTGCCACATCGCGAGTGTTATAAAAATGCATATAACGTCCGCCGTTGGATCGCGATTGGACGCTTAGATGCATTTTTCGTCGGCACAAGCTAAGCCGTTATAATCCATAAAATTATAAAATTCATAACTTTCTAAAATATAACTCCAAATTAATCCAAATTTCTTTCATTTGATCAGAAATTTAATTATCTATCATTCTAAAAAGTAAATTTAATAAATAACAAGAGATTTAATTGCTATTTCAAAAATACATTCATTTCTTTAAGATTTTAAAACTTAGAAAATAAAATGAATGTATATAAAATGATTTCTCTTATTATTTAACTTTAAAAACAACTTGTAATCTCAAATAAAGATGGGTGATGAAATTATAAATCTTCAATGCATTATAATTAACCCTAAATTAATGTATTTTGAGATTATAATCACTTTTTCATATAATGATAGATAAATACCCATAAATATGATAACTTGCATAGGAAGGAAATCTTTTATGCCTTAATATGCATTAATAATCATATATTATTGTCTCATTAGCATGTTATCATAGATCAAATATGAAGAGACACATCCGATGCATGCGCCGAAATTTGTCTATAAATTGTGTTGTTCGATGAAAAAATTCATTCTTCGATGTTTCTAGCAAATCAAATTGTTTAGAGAACTTAATCTTGGAATCTCTCATTTTTTTGCTTCTTCTAGACTCATTTCGTTTTCCAAGGAGTGGTTGAAATCAAGATTTTGTAGAGAGAATAGGAAGAAATCACCTCTTGAACACCAAGCTTTGTTTTTTAAATTGCAAAATGAAAATCCTTTTATTTGGCAATTAATTAGATCATTTCGAGCATGACTTTGGGTTAGACTATGTGTTTTCCTCCTAATCATTCTTCCTAATCTTAATTTTTGCCATGTGGGACTATTTCACTTTGTTTTTATTGGCAGATTATGTGGCGCAATTTGGAGCAGACGATCGCATGATTTAATCACCATCGTCGATTTTCACTTACTCGAGGGGGTACGTCGCTGCATCTAATTAGGTAATGACTCATTTTAAGAAGATTCAATCTCAGCTGCTCATCTTGAAAGTTATAGCGGTCGAGATTCAAAGCACCCAATGGACTCTAGTGGACACGTGGAGTCATCTCAAATGCTCGATGACGATCAAACGGCGGACGCCAAGCAAAGTTTTTTCTTCACGTATGACGTGGTTAAATTAGAGTGCTTCATCGTCAATCGAACGAATGCGACTTGAGAACTCCCAATAGGGCGGTGGTTAACCTAAGAGGGGAGGGGTGAATTAGGTTTAATGTGTTATTTTAATTTTATTATCTTCTAAATTTCTGTTGACTATTGACGAGACTAAATCGTATGGTCATTGAATGCACACGACTTAGTGTCAAAATAAAATCCTAATCTTACCAATTTATGATTAATCAAAGTAATTAATTAGTATAATGGTAATTAAGGGTCGAATTCAGAGAGAATTAGGGAAATTTGAGAGATATCTTTGAAATTCGGTCAAATCGGACGATGAATTGAGATTAGAAATTGGGCGTTTTCGTATATTAAGAAAGATAACTCCAAATCGAATCCACGGAATCAAAAATCAGGTGATTTGGATAAGAATTCGAAGAGAAATAAAAGTTTGAAGTTAGATGAAATTTTCGTTTCGAAAAACGATTAAAAACCGAAATTTAATCTAAATTAAACTAAATCTACGATGCTAAAACTTACATTAACACTAAATGATGAAAGATTAAGATGAAATCACGCAACCTAACCCAAAGTAGCCTTCGAAATGATCCAATTAATCGCCGGATGCAAGGCTATTCATTCTGAATTTTCGAAGACGAAGATGGAGTTCAAGATGTGAATTCTTCCTTTTCTTTCAATCAAAGTTTGATCTTAAGCATTCAAATGACGCGAAAATGAGTCAAGAAGACTCTCGAACAAACGGCACGCGATTTGGTTGAGAAGACATGGAGAATTTGGGATTTAATCGCGAACGGTTCTTCACGTCGCGAAGAACACGTTTTATAAAATCCGAATTTGATGTGGACCGTCCGATGGAGTTGATGATCGCGATCAACGGTCACGATCTCATGTCCGTCGATCAAATCGACGTCTTGTGATGGTCGTCCGATTTTGATCGTGCGATCACGATTAAATCAGAGATCATTTTTGATGAATTAATCTGGACCGTTATAACTATATTGATGGGCGGTCCAGATTAATTCACTTAAGTGAATTAAAAGGCACGTGCTTGATTATCTGATTGGATGGACCGCGTGTCCATCGCATCAACGCCGCCCAATGATCGCGATTCTGATCCGACACTCCACAGCTTGCCACGTCGCCCTGAAATCAAAAATAAAGAGAGAGTTTAGTCCCACACGGCATAAATAACAAATTTATTACACTATTTAATATACTACGATTAAGTGGGTTTAGAAATTTGTCTCCATATACACAGGAGACCCATAAACTTTATATAAAATCTAAATATGATCCAGGTGTCACATCAGGGCCACGTGCCACGTAGGCGCTTGCGCCGGTCCACGTGGCGCTGCCACGTGTACACGCGTGATAAAACCCGTGATTTTTGCATTTTTTTATTAATTTAAATGATTAAAAATCGAAATAAAAATCAAATAAATTCAGAAAAATTCTAGAAAAATTCCTAAACATTGTAAAATTCATAACTTTCAAAATATAACTCCAAATTAATTCAAATTTGTTTTGTTGGATTCAGAATTGAATAATAAGGTTAAATTATTATTAAAATAATAAGATAATTAATTTATATTAATTTTATACATTTATGTATTATATGAAATAAATTCATATAAACACATAAATGTAAATAAAAGTATTTTCTCTTATATTTTCACTCTTAAAACATGATTATGATCATAAATATAATTAGGATTAAAGATTGAAATGTTTAATTATGCATAATAACCCATAAATTGATGTATTTTAAGATCATTACATGAATTTACACAAAATAATAGAAATATGCTTAAAAGATGATAACATGCATATATTTGTAATGATGAATGCATTAATATGCATTAATAACTATGTAATTATATGCATAAATAGCATGTTATCAACTATGATTTGTAAGTTAATCACTCCCTTCTTCTTCACTCGATGCACCAAAGATTATTATACTGGTTGGGGGACCTAATGTCCCTTAATCCAGTCCCGAGTACTTTAGACTCGGAGCCTCCTCCTCACCAAATGAAACCTAATCCTCTCACCACTCAAAGGGTGAAGGACAATGTTTAAATACAAGGTTTTAGATTTGCCCCCTACGGCAAACCTAACTCTCACCTTTACCTTTCCCTACGGTACTACCCACTAGGCCTCGACCTCCTTGGCTTCCGGACGCTCTGACTCCCTCAGGCCGATCACCACGCAATCGCTCGTCCCTCCGCACCCTGTCGTGCCTCTTCTGCTGGTACCGTCGATCACTGGTAAAATGACACCTCGTCTCCAGTCTTCACTTGATCTTCCCACTGTAGAGGTCTAGACCTCTCCTCGTCTCAACAAATGAGATACTCCAATCCTCTGAATGTGTGTGAATGTAACTGCTACAAACTAAACAAATGATTTATCTGACTTCTCCTGACTCTGTGTTGATTTTTGACCTAAAGTTGACTTTCTGCTAAAGTTGATTTTTTTGACTTTGGTTGACTCTGGGTTGACTTTTGACCTAGAGTTGACTTTCTGCTGAAGTTGACATTTTCTAACTTTGGTTGACTCTGGGTTGACTTTTGACCTAAAGTTGACTTTGTGCTGAAGTTGACTTTTTCTGACTTTGGTTGACTCTGGGTTGACTTCTGACCTAGAGTTGACTTTTGACCTAGAGTTGACCTTCTATTGACTCTAGCTCTCAGAGTTGACTTCTGTTGACTCTAGCTCTCAGAGTTGACTTCTATTGACTCTAGCTCTCAGAGTTGACTTCTGTTGACTCTAGCTCTCAGAGTTGACTTCTGTTGACTCTAGCTCTCAAAGTTGACTTCTGTTGACTCTATCTAATTTCCACCCAACACAACGATCTTATACACTAACTGACACACACTGGGATCAATGAAGGAAGACTGTGATAATGTTGTATATGGAATGAAATTAATTTCTAACTAACCTAGAATTGATTCAATGCGAATAGTAGATTTAACCTGCAACTCAACCAACAGGTTTAGAATAACCAGGAGTGAGAGAATAGAATCAATCTACAGTTACTTAAAATACTACGAAACACAGTGTCACACTGTAATTTAACTACACCACTAATCAGATTACCGTAGGAATAATAGTACACTAGAATAAAAACAGATTGAAATGCTTTTGTATAATTAAGAGTAACAAGCTCACAACACCTCTTTCCGTGTATACCAAGATTAATTGACTGGACCCTGTTCTGTGCAAATGACACTGTTAGTACAATAAATAATTTTTTGTTTAAGAATTAAGTGAAATACAATTTAAATTTAAACCAATTTAATGTAACAGATTGATCTGATAGTATAAATACTCTTTCAAATAGGCTCACCAGTTCGAACGTATATCCACTGCAATATTTAGGGTTAGGACAACAGTAACAATTTTAATAAGATTAACTACCAATTAGCTCGAAATGACTTCAGAAGATTAATTAATCGCAACTATTATGATCGAAAGTAGAACTAACGTAACAACGACAAATTTAAAAAACTAAAAGTATAAATATACTCTCAAATAGGCTCACCAGTTCAAACGTATCTCCACTGCAAAATATAGGCTTAGGACAACAGTGATAATATTGAAATAATTTAACTACAAATGAGATAGATAGAGCCCCCGAAGAGTGCAGAAGATTAACTAGTTGAAACTGACGAAAACACAATCGGAAAGATAATCCCGAATAACGCTAAAAATTAGATTAGACGTGTATTTTGCACTACCCTTAATATGAACAATCAGACACACAAGCAAGAACGAAACTCAGACAATGACAGAACAAATATCAGACTTTTACACCACAATGAAGAAACCTGTACGATTCGAAAGAGTCTTCGTGGTAGTCTCACTGAAGAGGATGCGAATCAGATGCCAGATGAAGATTGCCCTTCGCACCGATCTTCCGTCTTCACTCAAATTGCAGAGAAGAAGAGAATGCTTTCTTTCGCCAAATCGATGAATGCCGCCTTTCTTTTTCTTTTTTCTCTAAAAAAAACACACTTTTTCAAACCCTAACTTTCTCATTATATCGGGTTAGAGCGAAGATAGAAGCAAGGGACGATAATGCCCTTAATAGAAGGTAGTTCATTAAAACAATAATGCGATGTAGCAGGTAGCAGAACATTAGTAACTTAAATGCGATGTGATAAACCATAATGAGATTACACAAAGGTAGAAGAGAGATAACAATAAAGGACGAGAATACCCTTAATAATAGTTAGCTTAATACTAGTAACAAAAACTTAAATGATATTGCCCAACTATATATGCAGCTTTGCCTGAAATCAAAACACAACACATTACCCTAAATACATTCATAATTAGACAGCCAAATGAGTTTATAATAAATATCAGCCAGAATGAAATATCAATCAGTGGCAATTCAAGATAATTATTTATGTCAAAACTAGCTCTCTCACATGACTAAACGATGACGATTCACCAACATGTTTTTAATCTGAACCGTTGATCGAAGATGAAGAGACACATCCGATGGTTACGCCCAAATTTCCCTATAAATCACGTGTTCTTTGACAGAAAAATTCATTCTAGGATGTTTCGAGAAAATTGAACTATTTAAACAACTCAGTCGTGGAATCTCTTTTTTTTATTCTTCTAGACTCATTTGCGCGTCCAAGGAATGCTTGAAATCAAGATTTTGTGGAGAGAATTAGAAGAAATCGCCTCTTGAATGCCGAGCTTTGTTTTCAAAATCGCATAATGAAAAGCCTTTGATTCGGCAATTAATTCGATCATTTTGAGCGCGACTTTGGGTTAGATTACCTATTTTCCTCAAAATCTTCCTTCCTAATCTTAATTTTTGTCATGTGGGACTATTTCTCCTTTTGTTTTTATTGGCATGTGAGTTGGTGCAATCTGGAGCGGACGATCACGTGATTTAGTCGCGATCATCGATTTTCACTTACTCAAGGGGGTACGTGGCTACATCTAACTAGGCAATGATTCATTTTAAGATGATTTAGTCTTAGCCGCTCATCTTGGGAGTTAGAGTGGCCAACAAGCGTTCAATTTTAGCCATTCATCAAAGATGAAAAGATGCATCCAACGGTACATGTTCTTCAACAACAAAATTCATTCTTGAATGTTTCAAGAAAATCAAATTGTTTAGACAACTTTGTCCTGAAATCTCATATTTTCTCGTTCTTCTAGAGTGACTTTCGCGTGTAGAAGTGCTTGAAAACAAGATTTTATGAAAAGAATTAGAAGAAATAACCTCTTGAATGTCGAGCTTTGTTTTCGAAATCGCAGACTGAAAAGCCTTTGATCCGGTGATTAATTTGATCATTTCGAGTGCAACTTCGAGTTAGATTATGTGTCTTTCGGTGATTTCCAGTGAGAATATTTCTCTTTATTTTTATTGGCAGGTGGCAGATAACATGCTAATTAGACATGATAATACATGATTATTTATGCAAATTAAGGCATAAAATATTCTATTCCTATGCATGTTATCATATTTATCAGTGTTTATCTATCATTCTACAAAAAATTCATTATAATCTCAAAATACATTGATTGAGGGTTAATTATGATGAATTAAAGAAAAATAATTTCATAACTGAGGGAATGAATCGATGAGCGAACTAGAGAGAAATTTTTTAATGTGAATTAAGAGAAATCCGAAACTAAAAGATAAAATTAACTAAATTAACGATAGTAAATTATAAATTAATGATACATGATGAAAGATTAGGAGGAAAACACATAATCATACCCGAGATAGCGATCGAAATGGTCCAATAAATCTCCGGATTAAAGGCTTTTCATTCCGCTATTTCGAAAATGATCTTCGGTGTTCAAGAGGCAAATTCTCCCTATTCAATCAATAAAATCTTACTTTCAATCACTCCGTGGACACGGAAATGAGTCTAGAAGCGATTGGAAGCAAGAGATTCAAGGATGGTGGTGTCTATATAGTTCAATTGATCAAAATCATCCAAGAATACACGAAAGTATCGAAGAACATTTCAATTTTTTGCCAATTTGGGCGTAACCGTCTAATGAAATACTTCATCTTTGATCAACGGCTCTGATGAAACGTATCAATATGAATCGTTACCATTAAGTCGTGGCCGTTGGATGGAAGATGGACCGCCGCGATGAAGCCACGTTGTGCGCTTTAGAAATAACGCTTCAAACGCCATACGTCTGATCTTCATCTAATGCTCCGGATGCGTTTTCGTCAGTTTAATCTCAGCTGTTATAACTCTCTTGATAAACGACTAAGATAATATCATTTTTAAAAGGATTTTGCCGACGAGTAATAATGCACCACCTACCCCCGCCTTTAAGTGACGATCGACGATGGCAATTTAATCGCGCAATCGAACTCTCCACGTTATAATCTGCTGATAACATGCAATTTGTACATGAATTTACATCATTATTAATGCAAGTAAAGGCATTAATTATTATATTTGTATGAATGTTATCATATTTTAAGTGTATTTCTATCATTTTATATAATTTCATGTTATGATCTAAAAAATATATCATCTTATGGATAATTATAAATAATTAAACAATGTGACACTAATCCTATTTATATTTGAGATCGTAATTATCTTTTCATGATTAAATGATAAGAGAAAATATTTTTACTTACACTCGTGTATTTCTCTAAATTTATTTTATAATATACATGAGTGTATTTATTAAATTAAAATTCAGTTTCTTCTTATTTTAATATTTTTGACTCTTTTACAATGATAGATAATTCAATTTCTGATCCAACAAAATGAATTTCGATTAACTTGGAGTTGCAAATTGAAAGTTATGATTTTTCCAATTTTTAGGAATTTTCTAGAATTTTTCTAAACTCATTTAATCCTATTTTCGATTTTTAAATAATTAAAAAGAATAAACATGGTGTTTATTTACCGCGCGCTGATGTGGTAGAGCGACGCCACATGGCGACACGTGTACGCGTGTGTGCGTGACATATGGACGTGTGTGTGCGTGACGTGTGCGTGTCATGTTGAGTGTGCGTGACACGTGTGCGCAATATTAATAAGTGGTTAGGAGCATCCATTTTGGGATTTAAGCTAACCGCATAATAACTCATACCTTATATACGCGATAAATCATTTAAATGTATTCCGTGTGGGATTATCTATGCGTGTTTGATTTTAGGTGACGTAGCGCCATGTGAGACATCCAATCGCGTGATTGAAGCACGTGCGTCGGATGTCACTTACTCACAAGGGTATGTGGCAGAATCCTATTACACGTCGATTTGATTAAATATCGCTTAATCTCAGCTCGTCCATCTCGGAGTTATAACGGTTGAGATTTTAAGCCCTACTTTGGAACATTAATTGGATCATTTCGAGCGCGACTTTGGGTTAGATTGCGTGTTTTCATCTTAATATTACATCATTTAGCATTAGATTTACATTTTGAATCATAGATTAAGTTTAATTTCGTTGAATTTTTGGTTTTTCAATCATTTTCGCGATCAAATTTCTATATGAATTTCAAACTTCGATTTCTCCGCGAATTCTAATCCAAAGTCAGTGATTTTTGATTTCGTGGATTTGTATTATAGTTATCTTTCTTATTATACTAAATTACCTAATTTCTAACCTCAATTCATCGGCTGATTTGATCAAATTTCAAAGATATCTACAAAATTTCCCTTATTTCTCCATGGATTCGACCCTTATTCACCAGTATACTTCTTAATTAGTGATTTAATCCTTTAATTGGTGAGTTTGGAACTTGTTTTGACACAAGATCGTGTGTATTCAACAACTTCACAAGTTCGTTTCATCACCTGCGCACTTATAATAATCCAAAAAGTAGATTTTGTAATTAGAAAAATTGATTTTCAATTCAGAAAAAATCTAGAAAAATCCCTAAAAAATAGAAAATTCATAACTTTCAAAATACAACTCCAAATTAATCAAAATTTCTTTCATTGGATCAGAAATTTAACTATCTATCATTATAAAAATTTAAAATATTTAAATAACAAGAGAATAAATTATTATTTCAAAAATACACTCTTTTCTTCTTAAAAACTTAGAAAAATAAATGAGTGTATATAAACATTTTATGTTATTATTTAACATTAAAACCTAATTTCTAGTCTCAAATTTAGATGGGAATAATCTATTCTGAAATGTATTCTTAATTGTGCATAATTATCCCTAAAATAGTGTATTTTGAAATTATAACTTAAAATTGCATGAAATGATAGAAATGCACTCATAGTTCGATAACATGCATAAAAATGGAATGTTTTATGCCTTAATTTGTATGAATAATGATATTTTTGCATGTTAAGATTGTTGGTTATCACACCCCCCCAACTTGAATATTTGCTAGTCTCTTAGAAATTTACCATAGAATCTCCCTAGATGGTCCTTTCCACTTCTCAATCCTACTACTAAAGAGGTGAAGTGTATCAAACTTTGATTACTCTTCCTCATATTGTGGATCATAGTGATCTAGATTTCATTTCTAGGTTGACTTCTTTAGTGCATATTAGGGTAGTGCTCATCTGCTAATGCTTGAGTCTAATCCTCAATTGTTATCGAGGTGAGCATATCTAGGGTTTAATGCTATGGGGATGAAAAGATCCTTACACTCTCATGGGTAGATGTAATTACTTACCCTCTCCATAGATACATCACTCCTTCCCTCAAATTGGAGGCTACTTAGTGCATTAGAATTCTCTTCAACTCATCTTCCTCCTAAAAAGAGTGCATTTACAAAGGGATTCCTATCTTTGGGATGCACAGGTGAGGTGGCTGAAGAAAAATTAAAGACTATATCTAAAGGAATGACGTGGTTAAAAGCAAATATGTATGTAAAATAAATGGATTTTTAAAAGCAAAGATTGTACCACTTGTGATAATTTAGCTCCCAAATGATGTGGATGATGATGGATGGTAAGTATAGATGGAAATTGTAGAGATGGTGGTAGAAGAAGAGAAGATATTCCCCTAACTTATTCTCCTTCTTTTTATTTCTCTCTTTTTCTTTCTTTTTCTCCTTCCTTTTTCCTTTTTTTTGTTGTAACAATTTTTTTTTTCAAAGATACTTCAAAACTTCAAAAGAATTTACTCAAAATAAGGATATAAAGGAGTTGTTTCGCGGAGGTTTGAAGAGAGTCTGTCAAAATGTGAAGTGTAATGTTTGAAGGGATATGTACATGTGAGAGGAATGTGGAAGTGATGTGATGGATGTGTGAGTCACTTGGGAGTGTGATTATCGTAAGTGAGGTTGAAAATGGGTGTAACTAATTAACTAGAAAGGAAAATTAGAACTAAAATGCATACTAGGACAAAGATAGGTCCTTAAAAAAATGATGGCTCATTCAACTCTTTTAAGGGAAAGTTTGGAAGCAAGGAATTCTCATACTAAGTAGGTTCGGCTGATGTAAGGTAGGGGATAGGAATTTTGTTTGAACTTCACTCAAAAATCTCTCCATTTTAATCCCATAGCACTTCAACCTTCTGATTACTCATTTTTCCTCAGTGCCCGTTACATAACCAACCCCCAAGAAGTCAACCACTACGAATAATCCCATGGTTTATCTAGATCACTTGGTTTTATTACTCAAAATATAATCATATGGGCTATAAGGGTTCACTTCTACATCTCTAGTAGATAAGATCTCAAACTTTCAAGACTTCTAAGGAGGAGACGAGTGGTAAAAATTTGGAAAAAAAGAGTTCTTAGATTTTAGAATTTTAAAATTTTGGAAAAATTGTTGAGTTTTTCTAAGTCCTCACCCCCCAACTTAAGCTCTTCATTGTCCTCAATGAAATTATTATGCTCATGAAGAAAGATGGCAAGAACAACGATCATGGCATGAAAAAGATAACAAAATGTGGTGAGGAGAAAAGGGTTTAGAAAAACTCAATTTGGGCTTTCTTATGCTTGTTCATGGGATTTCTCGCGTGTGTGCCGTAAATAATATAGTTCATCAATAATGTTTTTCTTCTGAAAAAACTTAAAGAAAAACATAAAAAAGGATAAATTTGGGTTGCCTCCCAATAAGCGCTAAGTTTAACGTCTTCAGCCATACTCATTTAAGCTCATCTTCTCCAACAATTCATGTGGTTATTTATGAATCAAAACTTGATGCATGATAAGAAAATTCCTCAAGATCCAAGCCAGAATTATCCTTTTTATGAATAATAATTCATTATGATCTATGGTTTGAAGGTGAAATTCAGAATTTATGCATGAAATTCAAATCATATCATCAAATTAGATTCATGTAATCACAATTTATTGAAGGTAATTACATATATTATATTATATTATATATAAATATAGAAATATAGATATATTTTCTAGAAAAAATGTTATTGATAGAGCGGTTGGAATTTAGATCACTTCGAGTCTATCATGGCATAAGTCTACACAGAGCATGGCTTCGATGCAGCCTAGGATGATGACAAACTCTAAATAACCCTAGTACAACAGGCTTTTTCATATAGAATTGTGAATTTCAATTACTCAACAATGATTAGAAAACAAGTCGTGTGTGATTTCGTGAGAGCTCGGTCCCTCTCAAAACAATACCCATGAGCAATATACCGTAATCCATAGAAGAGCGAAAATTACTTAAGATGACATCAAATTGAGGATCCTTTACGACAAATTTCATCTTCGAAAGGCCCTAGAATAGGTTTTCTTAGTGAATGACATCTCATGAAAATATTTAATGTAAGAATATATATAATTATCAAATTATTGCAAAGATCATACGTGGGTGTCCATATCCCTAAGTGTTATGTTGTCTTAATGCGATTTTGAAAAATGATTGCCCGTAATCCTTAGAAAAGGGGCCAAAATCACTTGTTCTCGTCCAATCAAGGATCACGAAAATAGATTTCTACTTCGGATTACTCAAAGTAGGATCCATGCGAGTTAAATTCAAGAAATTAAATGAAAAATCCAAAGTTGACCAAGTCAAAATTGATGAATTTTCTCATAAATTTGCCTTAAATTCCTTGCAACAACGCCATTTGACGGAACAAATTGATGCGATCGATTAATTGCACATTGATTCATGTCAAAAATAATACCAAACGCACCAATTTTCTAAAATTAATGCGAAGTGAGGGGTATAGTGGTGAATAAGGGTCGAATCCACGGAGAAATAAGGGATTTTTAAGAGATCTTTTGGAATTCGATTAAATCAGACGATGAATTGAGGTGAGAAATTAGGGAAAATGATAGATTTGGAAAGAAAACTCAAAAACGAATCCACGGAACGAAAATTCACTCGATTTCGATCAAGTTCACGGAGAAATCGATGAGCGAGCTAGACACAAATTTCTGAACGCGAATTAAGAGAAATCCGAAATTAAAAGACTAAATTACCTAAATTAACGATCGTAAGTTCCGAATTAATGATACATGACGAAAGATTAGGAGGAAAACACATAATCTAAGTCGAGATAGCGATCGAAATGATCCAATTAATCACTCGATTCAAGCTTTTTATTTCGCGATTTTGAAAATGATCTTCGGTGTTCAAGAGGCGAATTCTCCCTATTCGATCGATAAAATCTTACTTTCCACCAATCCGTTGATGCAAAAATGAGTTTAAAAGCAATTGGAAGCAAGAGATTGAAGGATGGTGTTGTCTATATAGTTCAATTGATTGAAATCTTCCAAGAATACATGAAAATGTCGAAGAACATCCCAATTTTTAGCCAATTTGGGCGTAACCGTCCGATGAAACGCTTCATCGTCGATCAGCGGCTCCAATGCAACGTATCAACACGAATCGTTACTGTTAAGTCGTGGCCATTGGATTGGAGATGGACCACCAAGATGAACTCACGTCGCGCGCTTTACAAATAATGCTTGAAACACCATTCGTCTGATCTTGATCTAATGCTTCAGATACGTTTTCGTCGGTTTAATCTCAGTCCTTATAACTCTCTTGATGAATAGCTGAGATTATATCACTTTTTTTAAAATTCCCTAACGAGTAATAATCTGTCACATACCCTCGCCTTTTAAGTGATGATCGACGATCATGATTTCATCGCGCGATCGAACGCTCCACATTCCACCACGTCATCTCCCGCTCTTGATCATCTACCACGATTGATTGGATGCTCCACATTGTGCCACGTCATGCCATGTGGCATCATCTCGAAGGTCTATCGTTGACCCAACGGCCATGACTAAATTGTAACAATTCACATCTGATATGTTTCATCAAAGCCGTTGATCAAAGATTAAATCCCGATCGGACGGTTACGCCCAAATCGCCCTATAAATTGAGTTACATTTCAACTCGACTGAATCGAATTGTTTAGACACCAAATCCCTTCAATCTCTTGCTTCCAATCGCTTCTAGACTCATTTTCGTGTACACAGAGTGCTTGAGAGTGAGTTTTCATTGAGAGACGACGAAGATATTGACGCTTGAACTCTAACGATCGCGTTTTCTGAATTTTGATGAAATGCCTTGATCCGGCGACTAAATTGGATCAATTCGAGTGCAATATTGGGTAAGGGATAGTGTTTCATCCTAATCTATATTCGTATTGCCTTAGATTTCATTTTGAATCATAATTTGAGTCAATTTCAATTTGAATTTTGGTTTTTAGCGATTTCAATTTTTAGAAATCTTGCTCATGTTCATTCGATGATTTCTCCGCCAAATCAAATTCAAATTGAGTGATTTTTGATTATGTGGATTCCTATTCGAGTTCTCTTTCCAAAAATACCAAATTTCCTCATTTCTATCCACATTTTATTGTCTGATTCGATAAAATTTGAAGAGATCTTTCAAAATTCCTTTTATTCTCTGTGGATTCGACCCATATTCACCACTATACCCGTCAATTCGTGTTTATTTCCTAAAATTGGTGAGTTTGGTATTAATTTTGACTCTTGACCATTTGTTTTCAATGACCTCGTGGTCCCGATTCATCAAATGATGCCATTGTCGGGGAACTAAGGCGTAATTGTGATCAATTTAGTCAAGTTTGATTTGGTCAACTCAAATTTTATCTTTTAATTTGTTGACATTCACGCACATCAATCTTGCACCGAGTGATCTGAAGTAGAAATACATCTTTGAGATCCTTCATTCGATAAGAGCAAGTGAATTCTGCACCTTTTCTAAGGATTACGAGAGATCATTTCATCAAATTTGCGTTAAGAAGGCTTCACTCTCACGGACACCGATACTCAATTACAATCGAAGTCAATTTTTGATAATTTATAAGTATCTACTATTTATCTTCATCTAAATATTCGATTCACCCTTCCATGAGACGACAGAGGCCTTGAAGATTACAGAATAATCATTTAAACGTAGATCTTTTTGAACGATCCTCGCAATCCCCAACAATATTGAGACCTCTTCAAACGTAAAATCGATAGAATCAGTAGAAATGGCCTGGAATGAGGAGAAAAATTGACGAGAAGGGACCGCGAGGTCGTTGATTTCACACGGTCTCGTGTCAAAAATATTTCCGAACTTACCAATTTGATGAAAATGTATCAAATTGAAGGGTATAATGGAAAATAAGGGACGAATCCACAAGGAAATAAGGAAATTCTTGATGTTTGCTTCGAAATTGGTCAAATCGGACAATGAATTGATGAAAGAAATTGGGAAAAATAGTAAATTATGAAAGAGCACTTCAAATTTATTCCACGGAATCAAGAATCATCGAATTTGGTCTTGATTTCGTGGAGAAATTGAAGATCGAAGTGGAGAGAAAATTTCGGATGAAGAAATCGCGATTTTAACAAAAATTAACCAAAATTAAACCTTAAATCCTAATCTAAATTAAAATCAAACCTAAATGGATGAAAGATTAGCAAAAACCGCTTCCACTAACCATGATTAGCGATCGAATTATCACAATTTACCCGATTAATCGCCGAAAATGCCGAAGAACACGATCGTGAGTTCAAGCGTCAATTTCTACCGATCTACACGGCCAAATCTCAATCTCAAATGCTTCGGAGGTGCGGAATTGAGTGTAAAACACGATGGGATTGAGAGAAACGAGAGGGGAGGTGTCTATACATATCACTTTCTTGATTTCCAACTCGAATGCTTTAGAACATTGAAGAACATCTTGTTTTATAGTACATTTGGGCGTAACCGTCTGATCGAAACGATCGACGGTTACGATGGAACGGTCCACAATGGACCGTTTCGAAAATATCATGGCCATTGGATCTCGATCGACGGTCTAGATGCACTCCGATGAAATGCGTTATAAAATGCCTTGATTTGCGCCCCTTGGATCATGATCGGACGGTCGCGATGCACCCCTCAGACGTTTCATCAGAGCCGTTATAATCCCCTTCATTAGCGCACGTGTTTTGATCGTGATCGGTGGTCCGCGCGTCCATGTGATCGATGCGCGATGATTGATCCGCCGTTCGATCCAAGGCCTCAACTTTTGCCACGTGTCCTGCAAGTATAAAAGCCGAGTGGAACTTAGTCCCACACGAGAAAAATTAAGGAAGAAAGTCGGGTTTATAAGCTGCAACGTATTTAGGGAATTAATAATTCCTTCCGATAAACGGAAGGCTATACATATTATTAAACTATATAAGTAAATATAAATACGTCACATCATGCCGCGTAGGCGCCGCGTGGGCCCTTGTGGCACTGCCACGTGGCCTTGCGTGCCACGTTGCATCCACGTGGGTCCCGCGCGAATTAACAAACCCTTGTGACATTTTTTATTATTTAATTTTAACATTAAAATCGTAAATTTAATTCAGAAAAATCTGGAAAAAATCCCTAAAAATAGAAAATTCATAACTTTTAATATATAACTCCAAATTAATCCAAATTTCTTTCATTTGATCCAAAATTTAATTATCTATCATTCTAAAGAGTCAAAATTACTAAATAATGAGAGTTTTAAATCTTATCTCAAAAACATATTTATTTTTAAGGATTTTTAATTTAAGAAAATATAAATAAATGTTTATAAAACATTTTCTTTCATTACTTTAACTTTAAAACCTCCATAATCTCAAGTAAAGATGGGTTATTAATTATTTATATTTTAAATCATCATATTAAACCCTCATTTAAAGTATTTTTGAGATTATAACGACTTTTTCATAGAATGATAGAAAAATATACATAAGTATGATAACATGCATGTAAATGAAACCATTAATACCTTAATATGCATCAAAAATCATGTTTTATTATGTTAATGTAGCATGTTATCACACCCCCCAACTTAAATTATTGCTAGTCTCTTAGCAATTTACTATATGATCTCCCTAGAAAGTCTTTTCATCCTTTGATTCTACTACTAAAAGGTGAAGTGTATAAATGTATGATCACGTCTTCCTCATAGTGTATGCCATAATGATCTAGATTCCATCTCTAGGTTGACTTCTTTAGTGCATGTTAGGGTAGTGCTCATCGGCTAATGCTCAAGTCTAATTCTTGATTGTAATCAAGGTGAGCATATCTAAGGTATGATGCTATGGTGCTGAAAAATATACTCACTCTCTCATGAGTGGATGTAATTCCTTACCCTCTCCATAAACACATCACTCCTTCCCTCAAAATGGAGGCTACTTAGTACTTAGAATTCCCCTCAACTCGCTTTCCTCCTTAAAAGAGTGCAATTTAAAAAGGATTCCTATCTTTGGATGCATCGTGTGAGGAGGCTGAAGGAAATAAAAGATACTATTTCTAAGGGTATGATTTGGCTAAAAGCAAATATGCTGATAAAACAAAGTGTATTATAAAAGCAAAGAAGGTACCACTTATGATAATTATACTCCCAAGTGAGGTGGATGATGATGGATAGGGTAAATGGTAGAGATGATGGTGGAGGTAGAGATAAAGGTAGAAGATGTTCCCACTTATTTTCCTTCTTGTAACTTCTTATTTCTCTCTTTCTTTTGACTTTTCTCCTCTTTCTTTTCTTCTTCTTTTGTTTTTTCTAAAGCATTTCAGAAGACTAGAATGATGATGTGGACGAGTTTTAGGATTTCTGAAGGGAGTGTGTAGTAAATGAAGTGTAGTGAAGGTATAAGTACATGTGGGAGGAAAAATGGAAGGTGAGATGGATATGTGAGTTCACTTGGGAGTGTTCATCATCAAAAGCAAAGTTTAAAACAAATTGGTGTAACTACTTGACTGCTTTGGAAGAGAAAAACTACATGCCTACAAGGAAAGATAGGTGCTACAAAAATTTATGGATCATTGCACTCTTTTAAAGGGGAAAGTCTAGAATCGAGAAATTCCTTATACTAAGAAGTTTCGGCTAATAATAGGTAAAGGATGGAATTTATTTTCTCTCAAATACTCTCCTTTTCAATCCCATAGCATTTCAACCTCTGATTACTCTTTTTCCTTGGTGCTTGTTAGATACCCAACCCCAAAGAAGTCAACCACTAACTCTAATCCATTGGTCTCTCTAGAGCATTTGGCTTTATTACTCAAAATGTAATCATATGGACTATGAGGTCCTCACTTCTACATCTCTAGTAGGTCAGATCTCTAGATGAAAAGACTACTAAGGTGGGGTAGATTAGATCAAAATTTTTGAAAAATAGGAGTTTTTAGAAGGTAGAATTTTTAAATTTTTTAAAAAATGGTAGAGCTTTTTCTAAATCCTCACCCCCAACTAGAATCTTTCATTGCCCTCAATGAAAACTACATGCTCATGTGAAAAACTCATTGAAATCATGGCATGAAAACAATAAAAAGTGCGGTGAGATAGGTTTAGAAAAGCTCATTAGTCCGTGATGCTCGTGGGATTTCCGGTGCAGGTGCATGACGAGACGAGACCGCGAGGTCGTCGATTTCACATGGTATCGCGTCAAAAATAATACCAAATTTACCAATTTGATGAAAATGCTTCGAATTGAGGGGTATAATGGTAAATAAGGGTCGAATCCACAGGGAAATAAGGAATTTCTTGATGTAACCTTCAAAATTGATCAAATCGGATGAGAAATTGATGATAGAAATTGGGGAAAATAGTAAATTATGAAAGATAACTTCAAAACGGAATCCATGGAATCAAAAATCATCGAAAAATGATCTTGATTTCGTGGAGAAATCAAAATTTGAAGTGGAGAGAAATTTTCCGACGTGAAAATAGTGATTTTGACTAATATTGAGCTAAATCAAACATAAAATCCTAATCTAAACAAAAATTAAACATGATAGGAAGATA
The DNA here is from genome assembly GCA_024174645.1 of Lemna minuta. Taxonomy (NCBI): domain Eukaryota; kingdom Viridiplantae; phylum Streptophyta; class Magnoliopsida; order Alismatales; family Araceae; genus Lemna; species Lemna minuta. The sequence goes on from CM044116.1 coordinate 7,928,806, forward strand.
ATTTAAGAAAAACCGCTTCCACTAATCCCAATTAGCGATCAAATCGCTGCGATTAAGCTGATTAATCGTGAAGAACACGAAGAACGCGAACGTGAGATTAGAGCGCCGATTTCTCCTAAGATTCTCCACCATATCTTGACTTCAAAGGCTCAGGAGGTGCGGAAATGAAAGAGGAACACGATGGAATCAAGAGAAACAAGAGGAAAGGTGTCTACACAGCTCAATTAGATTGAATTCCAACTCGAATGCTTACAATCGTCGAAGAACCTCTCCTTTTATACAAATTTTGGGCGTAACCGTTCGATCGTTTTGATCGACGGTTATGATGGAACGGTCCATCGTGCACCGTTTCAAACATGTCGTGGCCGTCTGATCTCGACGAACGGCTCTGGATGATCCGCGCGATGAGCGTTATAAAAACGCTTTGATTTGCCGCCGTTGGATCGTGATTCGACGATCACGATGCTCCCCGCCAAATTTAATCGTGGCCGTTATAACGCATGTATTTAAGCACGTGCGTGTGATCATCTCGGTGGTCCGCGAGCGCATCCGATCAACGCCCGATCTTCAGCACTTCGTCCGATCCGACGCTCCACGATTGGACGCGTCACCTGCATCTTAAAAACATCGTGTGGATTAGTCCCACACGGTATAAAATAAAGGAGATCGTCGGGTTCATAACACCCAACAGTTTAGAAGGTTTGAAAACCCTTCCGATATGAGGAAGGCTGAACACCCATTATATACTATATAAATAATAATAAATATATGTATACGCCGAGTAGGCGCCGCGTGGGCCCGCGTGGCGCTGCCACGTGGCCCTTGAGTGCCAGGTCGCATCCACGTGGGACCCGCGCGGAAGAAATCCACTTTTTGCCATTTAAATAATTATTTTAAACGTTATAAATCGAAAATAAATTCAGAAAAATCTGAAAAAAAATCCCTAAAAATAGAAAATTCATAACTTTTAATATATAACTCTAAATTAATCCAAATTTCTTTCATTTGACCCAAAATTTAATTATCTATCATTCTAAAAAGTCAAAAATTAATAAATAATGAGAGTTTTAACTATTATTTCAAAAATACATTTATTCGTTTAAAGATTTTAGATTAAAAAGTAAATAAATGTTTATAAAAACCTTTTCTCTCATTATTTTAACTTTAAAAACCTTCATAATCTCAAGTAAAGATGGGTTATCAATTATTTATCTTTTAAATCATCATATTTAACCCTAATTTAAAGTATTTTTGAGATTATAGTGACTTTTCATAGAATGATAGAAAAATACACATAAGTATGATAACATGCATGTAAATGAAACCATTTATACCATAATGTGCATCAAAAATCATGTTTTATCATGTTAATATAGCATGTTATCAGTGCGCCCTTTCCTAATGTAGTTCTCCGATGTTTATAAAATCGAAAAAACACATAGAACTAAAAAAGTAAGATAATCTTGGGGTGCCTCTCAAGAGCGTTAAGTTTAACGTCTTCAGCCAGACTAAACAAAAATCAACTCTACGACTACTGATGGGTCGAGGGTGATACCGTGACATCCTCGAGTGCTCGGGAAGATGCAGATTTACCTTATCTACTGGTGCAGGTGGCTCTGAGGTCAGGTACGGCTTGAGACAATGGTCGTTTACCTTGAATTGTTGACCGGTCTTAGGGTCGGAGATGAGTACCGCTCTGCCGTCGAACAATTCCACAACCACATAGGGACCATCCCATCTGGAGCGCAGCTTTCTAGGGAAGAGCTTGAGGCGCGAGTTGTAGAGCCAGACCTCATCGTTGACCTAGAATGATCGTCGTCGGATGTGTCGGTTGTGGAAGGCCTTGGTCTTCTCCTTATAGATTGCCGCGTTCTCGTATGCGTCGTGCCTCAACTCTTGTAACTCCTGAAGCTGGAGAAGTCGTTCTTTCCCTGCTTCGTCTAGTGCGAGGTTGAGTTTTTTGATAGCCCAATAGGCTCGGTGCTCTAGCTCAACCAAAAGGTGGCATGCTTTCCCAAAGATGAGCCAAAAGGGAGACATCCCGATGGGTGTCTTGTATGCCGTCCAGTATGCCCATAGTGCGTCCGGGAGCTTGTGTGCCCAATCCTTTCCATCTGGACGAATTATCTTCTTAATAATAGTTTTGACTTCTCGATTACTAACCTCTACTTGCCCATTCGCCTGGGGGTGGTATGGCGTGGTGATACAGTGATGTACTCCGTACTTCTTCAACAGTGCTCGGAAGTGACAGTTGTTGAAGTGTGAACCGCCGTCACTGATGATGGCCCTCGGACAACCGTATCGGGCGAAGATGCATCGTGTGATGAATCGCAAAACCTCCTGATGATCGTTCGTCCTAGTGGGGATTGCCTCGACCCACTTGGACACATAGTCCACCGCCACCAGTATGTACTCTTTCCCGTCAGAAGGTGGGAAAGGTCCCATGAAATCTATCCTCCAAAGATCGAAGATTTTCACCTCAAGGATCGGCCGCATCAGCATCTCATCTCCCTTGGACATGTTGATCGCCGCTTGACATTGTAGGCACTCCGTGTAGAAACGGTGGGCGTCCTTGAAGATGGAGGGCCAGTAGAATCCGCTCTGCAGGATCTTGTCCGTAGTCTTTCATGCCGCGAAGTGTCCTCTGCACGTCAATGAGTGACACATCGTCAGTATGTCTCCTTGCTCCTCCTCCGGTACATATCGTCGGATAATATGGTCGTATCCTAGGTGGAACAGAAGCGGTTCTTCCCAGAAATAGTACTTAAGCTCATGGAAGAACTTATCTTTTTGGTGTCTGTTCCAGTGCTCTGGGATCGATCTAGTGACGATGAAGTTGACGATGTGTGCCTACTAGGGGGCGTGACTCGAGATGACAAGGAGATGCTCGTCTGGAAATGTATCTCTGATGTCCTCTCCTCCCGAGATGTGGAGACACGATAAGTGGTCCGCCACCAAGTTTTTGCTACCCTTCTTGTATTTTATCTCCAAGTCGAATTCTTGAAAGGGCAGCACCCATCGTATGAGTCATGGTTTGGCCTCTTTCTTGGAGAGCAAGTACTTCAGGGCTGCAGGATCAGTGTAGATTATGATCTTGCTCCCCAAGATGTAAGGCCGGAACTTCTCGAGAGCGTAGGCCACCGCCAGAAGCTCTTTCTTTGTAGTCATGTAATTAATTTGAGCTTCGATGAGGGTCTTACTTGCATAACAGATGATCGTCCGCTTCTTGTCCAGTCGTTGCCCCAAGATCGCTCCCACCGCGTAGTCCAAAGCGTCGCACATGATCTCGAAGGGTAAGTCCCAATTAGGACTTTGTAGAATCGGTGCCTCGATCAGTGCTTGCTTCAACGTCGTGAATGCGCGCTTCCCTTCTTCGTCGATGATGAAGTCCTTGTCCTTGCAAAGAAGGGTGGTGAGGGGCTTGGAGACTTTGGCAAAATCTTGAATGAATCTTCGATAAAAGCTGATGTGCCCTAGAAAGGTCCTTAAGTCTTTGACGATACTTGGTAGAGGGAGGTTTTGGATGACCTCTATCTTGGCCTTATCCACTTCTAAGCCTTTGCTCGAGATGATATGCCCGAGCACTACTCCCTCTCGTACCATGAAGTGGGATTTCTCCCAGCTGACTACCAGTCGTTTCCTGACGCATACCTCCAGTATCTTCGTCAGGTGAGCAAGACAACTCTCGAAGTCATTTCCAAAGACAGAGAAATCGTCCATGAAGACTTCTAAGTTGTCACCAAGAAAGTCAGAAAAAAATTGCCGTCATGCATCGTTGGAAGGTCACGGGGGCATTACACAGTCTGAATGGAATGCATTTGAAGGCGAAAGTGCCAAACAGACAAGTGAACGTAGCCTTCTCTTGATCATCGGGGTGGATAGCAATCTGATTGTAACCCGAGTATCCGTCCAAAAAGCAGAAGTAATTTGATCCTGCCAGTCGGTCCAGGATTTGGTCGATGAACGAAAGCGGGAAGTGGTCCTTCTTGGTCGCGGAGTTCAGCTTCTGATAGTCGATGAAGACCCTCCACTTCGTTGGTAGGCGCATCTCGATTTCCTCGCCTTTCTTGTTCGTCGTGACCGTTACTCCGGCTGTCTTCGGAACTACATGTACCGGACTCACCCATTGGCTATTAGATATGGGGTAGATGATTTCTGCGTTGAGCCATTTAAGAATCTCTTCTTTTACGGCCTCCCATACCCTCGGGTTGAGTCATCTCTGGGCCTCCCTGACGGGTCTTGACTCATCCTCTAGGAAGATGCGATGAGTGCATAGTGAAGGGTCCAACCCTTTTAGGTCTGTCAGGGTCCATCCGATTGCCTCTTTATTTTTCCTTACCACCTCCAGTAATTGTTCTTCTTGCTTTATGTCCAGCTTTGACGAAATAATTACTGGCTTTGCTTTCTCTTCATCAAGGAAGGCGTACTTGAGTGTAGACGGGAGAGTTTTGAGCTCCAAAGTTGGCTTGTCCATCGGAAGCTCCTCATATCTTGCTTCCTCGTCGATCATCATAACTTCTTCTACGCATGCATCTATGTCTTAATCATCGGCGAAGTCGATGGCGCCCAAGTCTTCGGAAGCTTGTGAAGGGTATTTCATTAATTTGTTGATGTCGACCTTCACGGTGTGCTCTCCTACCTTGAGAATTACCTCTCCTTTCCCCCAGTCGGTTACGGCTTTTGCGGTAGCTAGGAAGGGTCGTCCTAAGATAATTGGGGCTTGGCTCAGCTCCTTAGTCATTTTCATGTCGACCACTAGGAAGTCTACCCGGAAATAACAATCCTCTATTCTTACGATGACAACTTCTACTAATCCATGAGGTTTCCTAACTGATCCATCGGCTAAGCATAGTTCTACTAAGAAAGGTTGTAGCTCCCCTACATGATGACGATCAAATACAGCTTTGGGGAGGATGTTGATACTAGCTCCTGTATCTAGTAGGGATCTAGTAAAGGACATTCCTCCTATTTCACTCGTAATCATGGGTGCTCCCGGATCTCTCTTTTTACAGGGTGAGGAATTCATCATGATTGAGCTTACCGTCTCACTAAGTTGGATCCTTTTAGGGTTTCTATGGGGAGTACATATACCTTTTAGAAATTTAGCGTATGAAGGAATACGTTTGATGGCTTCTGTCAAAGGAATGGTTATCGTCACCTTTTTAAAGGCGTCTAATAGGTTGTCATCGTTTTCACTATTCTTGGCTTTTGGTCTATTAAGAGCTTGAAAATAAGGCACAAGGGGCTTATATTTGTCAGGGTTAGGTTCAGTCGTAACCTGTTCTTCCTCGTCCTCTGAATCATTGTCTTGCTCGACGATAATTGGCGTTTCTTTTTCTTCATTTTGGCCTTGGTGGAAAGGGTGATCCTTGTATGGATCCGGCAGAGCTTTCCCACTCCGAAGGCTTGATATGGCCACTGCTGATTCAAGTGGCTTCCTCGTCAACGTGTACATGGTTGATGTTGTGTGTCTGGGTCGACCAGGCTCCTTGATTTCTTGGATTTTTCGTGGCCTGCGATGGGTAATTGGTCAGTAAAAGTTACTTGCTTACCCTTTTTATCCGTCGTAGGTTGGACGTTTGTCTTTGACGGAGTCTTGAATTTCGTCCACGCGTGAGTTCATCCTCGTCATTTGCTCCATTAGTTGCGAGATCGCGCCGAGGATCGAGTCGGATGCCGACATGAATCGGACGATGAATTGATGATAGAAATTGGGGAAAATGGTAAATTATGAAAAAGAACTTCAAATCGATTCCACGGAATCAAGAATCATCGAATTTAGTCTTGATTTGGTGGAGAAATTGAAGATCGAAAGTGGAGAGAAAATTTCGGATGAAGAAATCGCGATTTTAACAAAAATTAACCAAAATTAAACCTTAAATCCTAATCTAAATTGAAATTAAACCTAAATGGACAAAAGATTAGCAAAAACTGCTTCCACTAACCATGATTAGCGATCGGATTATCGCAATTTACCCGATTAATCGCCGAAAAATGCCAAAGAACGCGATCGTGAGTTTAAGCGTCGATTTCTACCGATCTACACTTAGAGACCAAGCCAAGGATTAGTTTTTAAATTTTGGGAAATAATTCACTAGTTGGACTGAGATGGAGGAAGAATTTCTTAGAAAGTACTATTCCGTAGGAAAACCACCTCCGTCTAGAAAAGCTATCCACGAGTTTACCCAAGGCACAAGTGAAACCTTCCATGAGGCCTAGGAGCGACTTAGAGACCTCACTAGGGAGTGTCCACACCATGGAGTGTCTAACCATGAATTAACACAAATATTTTATGATGGGTTAGACCCCCAATATAGATATCTTTTAGATGCAGCAAGTGGCAACACCTTCATAAGCAAATATGAAGACGAAGCTATGGAACTCATCCAGACGGTGGCAAAGAATAGCCACCACAATGCAACTAAACCATTTGGAAGAGGTGTGACACCGAAGGGACAGATGATCAATGCAAAATCAGTGGAGACGGGGACGCTCCTTGAAAGAATCGACAAAATGGCTGAAGTACAGAATCTTCTCCTAGACTGACTCAACTTTCGCAACGGTTCTGAAGGACTCACCCCCGTCTCACTCCAAGAAGTATCGCCATGTGCCAATTGCTCTAGATTCAACCACGTCGAATTAGAATGCCCCGTAATGGAAATTCAAGGGTAATTCATGTTCAGACAAGGTTCACCAGAAGGACTGACTCAATAGGGACGATCGAATTATCCGGGTGCATACCCAAATTACTATAATACCCATGTTTTCAATAACAATCCTGTGCAGCATGCATGATTTAGGAGGAAACAATGATCAACCCTCTCCTCCATCATACAATGGTTAGCAACAACATCAACAACCCTACGTAAATCAAAGACAGTCATTGTTTCGTCTAGCAGATGGAACCGCAAGCTTACACGCAAGCTCCATGCTAGACAACGCCGGCATCAGATCCGATCCTCGGGGCAATCTCGCAATTGATGGAGCAAATAACGTGAACGAATTCATGTGTGGACAAAATTCAGGACTTCATCAAGATGAACGTCCAACTAACGACTAATAAAAAGGGTAAGCAAGTATCTTTTTGTGACCAACTATCCTCGCAGGCCACAACCAACCTGAGGAATCAAGGGGCCTTGACGAGCCAGACACACAAGTTGAACCATGTTCAAGTCGACGAGGAGGCTGTGGAAATCGCACTAGCGATATCGAGCCTTCGGAGTGGCAAAGACCTACCAGGTCCATAGAGATATCATCCAATCCACCAAGGCCCGATTGATGAAGAAACACCAATTATCGTCGAGCACGACAATGATTTGGAGGATAAGGAAGAACAGGCTAAGGCTGAACCTTACCCTGATACATACAAGCCCCCTGTGCCTTATCCTCAAGCACTTAATCGCCCCAAAGCCAAGATCAATGAATCCGATGATCATCTACTACAAGCCTTTAAGAAGATAACCATTATAATTCCCTTAATATATGTCATCAAGCATATCCCATCCTATGTCAAATTTCTCAAAGGTATATGCACACCTCATAGAAACCCTAGAAGGATCCAACTTAGTGAAACGGTGAGTTCCATCATGATGAATTCCCTACCAATTAAAAAGAGAGATCCGGGAGCACCCATGATAACGAGTGAAATAGGAGGAATGTCCTTTACTAGATCCCTGCTAGATACCGGAGCTAGTATTAATATCCTCCCTTGATGGGATCTGAGGTCGATAACTTTCTAAAATTTTGATCAAAACATCGAATGCAGCGGAATTCATTGAATCGGATATTCAGAACATTGAGGCACCAAGACCAGATTATCCTATCATCTAATATGTATGAGAAAACATACTTACAGGTTTCCTTGAAAGAGTTATTGAAGCTATTCAATTGTCTAGCCTCTAGAGGTATCCACACGGTCTCTGGGTGGTTGGATCTCCTCTTCAAACCTCTTCACCATGAGAGAAAGAGAAGAAAGGAGAGAATTCCCATAAGGCTTGCATGGGTACCTTCAGTTGTGGTCGTTCTCCCCCTATTTATAGACATTTCGTATAAGGTTTTTTCACAAAAACCCTCATAATTATGTCTATATCCACCAACATCCATAAACCTTATGTGTGTGACCCTCTAGGTCCATATATCTCACTAGTTAATAACTCTATAGACCAAATAACACCGTATTGGGTCAACCTTACTTAATTATCCACATCCACATATAGATTAATTAATCAAGCATCGATTTAGCCCAATCGATAGGTATAGTTGCCAGCCCATTGGGTGCCAAGCTACACCACGTACACTAGGAGATATGGAGTATGTAAGAACTCACTTATGGAACCTTCCCGTCATCGATTACCATGTATATATAATCCTTCATCCACATTAGACTCATGAATGACTTAGGGTATGGTCAACTGTCAAACCCTAATCGATCACTCAAGTTAGTACTGATGCGTGTAGAAATCATCAAGAACTCTTTCTCCGATATTTCTACTACCTTGGCTAAGGATATCATCGCATCTCATTCCTTGAGTCAATCTCCTCAAATACTGAGGGCGGATGATCCCATCTTGATCACACAATCATCTTCGTGGACTTCATGTCGTATATAATATATGACGTTTTAGATATCGTGTGACTAGGGATTCGTAAGTCATAATCAAAACACGATCATCCATCCACAAGATGTCTTTGATGTCTCAAGTCAAAGGACCACATACACAACCATGACATGAATCAACCTGATTGACAGTTAGGTATAATACCATTCAGGGATTCATATGGATCAATTCACTGAACTCTTTCTCCAAAAAGCACCCACAATCTATCCTTAGTGTCTCCACACCGATGGCAATAGGATCAGTCATACTCATCATATGAGATGGATTAGATAGTGCTATTCTTTCTCGATAATTCGACGTCCTTCCCGAATATCTCACGAATAGGAATGCTTAGAACATATGTTTAAAGACTAGTAATCACTATATTATTATCTCATCATAATTCACTTAATCATTTCACATGCTCATGGACTTCATTGCAAACATCACACAAGAACGACAATGAATAAATTTCATTTCAATGAACATAAACAAGATATATGAAAGTGTGATTGGCTTATAGGCCACATAATATTCATCATTTTCTTCCATATTTCCCTCACATGTACGTATCCCTTCACACTATACTTCACATTTGTTCCATACCCTCTACAAAAATCCTAAAACTCTTCCATATCCTCATGTCATTCTTCTGAAATTTTGAAAAAAAAATAGAAGAAGAAGAAGAAGAAGAAGAAGAAGAAAAGAAGGAGAAAAATCAAAGAAAGAGAGAAATAAGAAGTGAAAAGAAGGAAAATAAGTGAGAAATATCTTCTACCATCATCTCTACCACCTTCACCATCATCTCTACCATCTACCCTATCAATCACCATCCACCTCATTTGGGAGTATAATTATCATAAGTGGTACCTTCTTTGTTTTTAAAATCTACTTTGTTTATCTGCATATTTACTTTTAACCACATCATTCCCTTAGAAATAGTATCTTTTTATTTCCTTCAGCCACCTTACACATTGCATCCAAAGATAGGAATCCCTTTGAATTGCACTCTTTAGAGGAGGAAGACGAGTTGATGGGAATTATAATACATTAAGTAGCCTCCATTTTGAGGGAATGAGTGATGTATCTATGGAGAGGGTAAGGAATTACATCCGCTCATGAGAGAGAGGATCTTTTCATCCCCATAGCATCAAACCCTAGATATGCTCACCTTGATCACAATTGAGAATTAGACTCGAGCAATAGCCGATGAGAACTACCCTAATATGCACTAAAGAAGTCAACCTAGACAAGGAATATAGATCATTATGACTTACACTATGAGGAAAATGTAATCATACATTCATATGCTTCATCTCTTTAGTAGTTGGATCAAAGGATGAAAGGACCTTCTAAGCAGATTATATAGTAAATTTTTAAGATACTAGCAATCATTTAAGTTGGGGAGTGTGATAGTATGCTAATTAGACATGATAATACATGATTATTTATGTATATTAAGGCATAAAAGATTCCATTCCTATACATGTTATCATATTTAATTTATGATATCAAATTTTATACATGTTATCATATTTTATCATATATGTTATCATATTCCATTCCTATACATTCCTCTGAGCGTTTATCTATCATTCTATAAAAAAGTTATTATAATCTAAAAATACATTAATTTAGGGTTAATTATGATGAATTAAAGATGATTAATTTCATAACCCATATTTTCTCGAGATTATAATTAGTTTTTAATGCTAAATAATGAGAAAATTGATTTTATATACTCTCATATAATTTTTTAAGTTTTAAAATCTTAAAGAAATGAGCGTATTTTTTAAATAGAATTTGTCTCTTGTTATTTATTAAATTTAACTTTTTATGATGATAGATAATTTAATTTCTGATCAAATGAAATAAATTAGGATAAATTTGGAGTTATATTTTAAAATTTATGAATTTTCTAATTTTTATGGATTTCTCTAGATTTTTTATGAATTTTTCTGACTTTTAAATAAATTTTTCAGGATTTTTTAAAATTAAAAATAAAATTTTCTAATTAAAAATCAATTTTTTTGATATTTATAAGTGCGCAGATGACGTGGCGAAACGTGACGCACACGATGTGGCATCATCTCGGCGGTCTATCGTCCACCTAACGGCCACGACTTAATTGTAACAATTTGCATCCGATATGTTTCATCAGAGCCGTTGATCGAAGATTAAATCCCAATCGGACGGTTATGCCCAAATCGCCCTATAAATTGAGTTACATCTCAACTCGACTTAATCGAACTGTTTAGACACCAAATCCCTTGAATCTCTTGCTTCCAATCGCTTCTTGACTCATTTCGGTGTACACAGAGTGCTTAAGAGTGAGATTTCGTAGAGAGACGAAGAAGAAATCGACGCTTGAATTCTAACGATCACGTTTTCTGAATTTTGATTGTTAATGGATATCACTACAAGTGACATTTCTGTAATTCTCTTGATGTTTTCTCTCTCTTCCTATTAGGGTTTCCTTCTCCTATATATAGGAGTGGACCCCCTCGCCTCTAAGTAGATTACATTAGACCTTCTATTTCAACATGGTATCAGAGTGTGTTTTTTTCCGTAACCATGGCAGCGACCTTGCTGCGGTGACATCGGCATCTTCCCCTACCTTCGGGGGCGCCTCCCAACGCCGACTTGCATGATACTTGACCGGGCCTCGACGTCTTCGTGCCTTACCCCGACGCTCAGTTAGCCCTAACTTCACCTATTTCTACAATTCCATGGCAGGTGAAGGAAATATATCGGCTCTTGGGTCGATTTCTACTCCGGTTGCTCCCATTGGTCCGGTCGTGCGCCCGGAACCCTACGCTACCTCTCCAAGCTTCATTACGGGCCTTCAAACCCCGATGACACTCCTTGACGGGACCAACTACGTTACGTGGTCCGCGGGATTTCGGCGGTTTCTTGAGATACATGGACGGGCATCCTTCCTCACTGATGACCCGCCCCCTCTTGAAGACCCCAGTTTTTCTACCTAGACGGTTCAAGATCAGGCCGTCACCACCAGGTTACTTAAGATGACAATTCCGGTCATTGCCGAACCAATGCAGCTCATCTTCCCCGTCAAAGGCCATTTGGGATGAATGGGCTCGAATGTACGGTTACCGATCCAACATTGGTCGGACGGTGGAGGTTGTTGAGGGACTCTTTCATGCACGACAGGGCGATCGTCCACTTCAGGAGTTTTATGCTGAGCTCCGCTCCCTCCTCAACCAATTGGAGATCTATCAGCCGTACACCGCCGATCTCGCAACTCAACGTCGCTACCGCGAGGAACTTGCCGTCGGACTCTTTCTCTTGGGCGTCAACCCCACTCTTGGCTCGCAAATCCGCGGTCCGATTTTGAGTGATGCTATCCTTCCGATGTTGGGCGAGGCATTCTCCACGGCATTACGTGTCAGCACCTCCAAGCCGGCTACGTCGACTATCACTTCCTCGCCGACAGATACGACTGCTCTTCTTTCATTGGCACCATGCCCACGTGGACGTGGGCCTGACGGCAAAGGACGCGGTCAGGGTCGGGGTCGTGGACGTGATGGTCAGCTATATCCGCTGTGCTTTCATTGTCAGCGATATGGACATCGCTCGGATCGTTGCTAGCAAAATTTTGGCAAACCCGACCAAGTGGCAAACTCCAGCATGACGGCACCTACGCCTACTCCTGCACCTATCGGTGGTCCAGCGAGCCTCACTCATGTATCTCACATGGCTGTACCATCGACATCCTCCTCAGGTATCGCTCTTACTGCCTCTTCTCTAGGGAACTGGATTATCGACTCGGGAGCCTCAGCACACATGTCAGGTCCCTCATCCCTTCTTTCTCGCCTCTCCAACCTATCTACTCCACAATTCGTCACCATTGCCGACAGGCGTGCATGCCCAGTTCGAGGCAAAGGCTTGGCTACACCTACATCATCCCTTCCATTGTCTGACATCCTCTACGTACCCAATTTTCCCGTCAACCTTATCTCCATCAGTGCAATCACCAAAACACTCTTCTGCTCGGTGTCATTTTATCCTTATCACTGCCTTTTTCAGGACCTGCGGATGGGTGCGAGGATTGGTTTGGGGCGTGAGACCGGCAGGGGTATTTATGAGCTCGTTCCTGATCTCCCTTCGACTGGCTTACGCTGCCTTCTCTCCCAGTCGGATACTTCTCTTCAATGGCATCGTCGTTTGGGCCATCTTGGTATTACCAAACTTCGACAGGCCTTACCTTGGATTTCCCTCTCTCATTTTACTTGCGAGTCATGTCAGTTGGGCAAGCATATTCATTCCTCCTACCCTCGTCTTGACTCGATTCCGAGCAAGCATCCTTTTGATCTAGTGCATTGTGATGTTTGGGGACCATCGCGTACTTCATCTATTACAAAATTTCATTATTATATAGTGTTTGTTGATGACTACTCTCGAGTATCCTGGGTTTACCTTCTTCCCGATCGTACCGAAGTTCTTCCTATGCTTCGTCGCTTCCTTCAGGAGATTTCGACACAATACTCCGCCATCCCCAAAATTCTTCGCACTGACAATGCCTTGGAGTTTGTCCAAACTGCCCTTAAGGAACTTTGTTCATCGCTTGGCATCCTTCATCAGACTACTTGCCCCTACACATCCCAGCAAAATGGTGTAGCCGAGCGGAAACATCGTCATCTTCTCGACATGACTCGCACTCTTCTTGTTGAGATGGGCGTTCCACATTACCTTTGGTCAGACGCCCTCCTTACCTCCGCCTATCCTTCTTAACCGCTACCTTCCTCCCCTCTTCTTAACCGCTACTTCACCTCCCCTTTATCTCCTTCGACTGCTCCACCAGCCTCTTCTCCCCCACCCTTGTCACCTACATTCCCATCCCCACTGCATCCCTCCCTCGCCCTCCTCCAAAGGCGAATCCTCCCCTTCTCGAGGATCATCCCCTTGAGTCCACCTCCTCTATCTCTACTCCACTTCGACTGGGACCCCTTGGTCCACCAGTACTTACTCCAGGACCGGTCTCCGTCGTGCCACCAGAAGGGTCCTCGTCCTCGTCGAAAGGTTCGGTCCCTTCGCCATCGGCACCGAATGATCTAAATTTACCAGTGGCGCTTCGCAAAGGTACTCGCTCGTGCACCCTTCATCCTATTTCTAACTTTGTCCACTATGATCGCCTCCACCCCACATATTGAGCCTTTTCCCTATCCCTCACCACCGAGTCGATACCCTGGTCCCATGTGGAGGCCCTACGTATTCCCCACTAGAAGGCAGCTATGGATCAGGAGTATGAGGCCCTCATGGAGCGACAAACTTGGAAGCGTGTTCCTCGTCCATGGGACACAAACATCGTCACTTGCAGGTGGATCTTCACGGTCAAGTACAACCCAGATGGCACTATCAATCGCTACAAGGCTCGCTTAGTTGCTCGAGGCTTTACTCAGACATATGGCATCGACTACAAGGAGACCTTCTCCCCGTGGTACTGCTCTGAACTCCATTCGAGTAATACTCTCCATTGCAGTGAATCAGGGCTGGACACTACATCAGTTGGACGTCTCCAATGCATTTCTTTATGGAGAGCTCACTGACCAAGTCTTTATGGAGCAACCACCCGGCTATGCAACTCCGGGATCGGTAGACTAGGTTTGTCATCTTCAGAGAGCACTCTATGGGCTCAAGCAAAGTCCCCGCGCATGGTTTGCCAAATTCAGCGAACTTGTCCTTGCTCAAGGACTTACTCCATGCAAGGTGGACCCTACGGTGTTTCGCTCCCACAGCTCTGCTGGCACCGTCATCCTTGCAGTGTATGTGGATGACATCTTACTCACTGGGAGTGACTCTGCAAGGCTCTCTCGGATCAAGGCCTACCTTCATCAACATCTCACGATTCGGGATTTGGGGACGCCCAAATACTTTCTCGGCATTGAGTTTGCTCATAAGCTCGGGAAATTAGTATTGAACCAACGAAAGTATGTCCTCGACATGCTTGAGGAGACTGGACTTCTGGGATGCAAGCCGCGATCTTCTCCCATCGACAGCAAGCCATGTTTTTGGGATTCTGATTCCCCACCACTACATGATGTTGAGGGGTATCGCAGACTTGTGGGGAAGCTCATCTACTTGACTGTTACCTGACGTGTCGTTTTCGTGCGTCGTTAAAACACAAAGACGATGGTCAAACAAAATTTATAAAACCGAACTCACAAAGACAAGATATAATAATCAAGTACTGGGTAAGTATCGGGTCGATCCACAGAGAGCCGGGTTGACTTTAATCGCAGAGTTGACTTGGTCAAACTTAGGTTTAAATGGAGTTTTAAATAAGAGAAAATAAGATGTAAGATATCAAAATGATATAAATAGGGTAAATAAGAAGTTTTAAGAATTGAAATCTCGGATTTGACAGAGAAAAGTCAAAAGTCAAAGTCAAAGCATTGACTTTGACCAATAGTAGGTGTTCTGCAAAATCAGAGAATCAAATAGAGTCAGAAGATTACAAAAAGTACATATTTAGAAACTATAGAGAAAATGGAATTTATTGATATATATTTCGTAATTTTTAGATAAGAAATGGATTTATTATGAATTATTGAAAATCAATAATCAGAAAATCCCCGAAATTAATACCTCAGAGGAAATCTTCAAATTGAATGCCCAAATGAAATCCAAATCTTGCAATTTATATGTCAATGGAAAGCTAAGAACCAGAGGAATCCAAAACGACCAAAATTATCAAATTCTGATTTGTCAATAAAAAGTAATTGACCCCGAAAGTCAACGTTTGACTTCTGATGAAAGATGAACAGTCCGTGGTCAAACGTTAAATTCAAGGATCAAATGAACTCGGAATTTGATGAATTTGCTATCCACGGAAAGCTGATGAAAAGAGGAATCCAATGAAATAAAAATCAAGTGATTTGGAATTATAATCAAAGAGATATCCTATTTTCAAAATCAGCGACTTTTCGGACCTAAAATTGGGGAAAATGAAGAACACTATGAACTAATATGCAAAATTAAAGATCTAAACCTAATAAAAATACAAATTACCTCTTGATAATCGATCGAACCTCACTACTAACCCGATTGCCGCAAGAATGGGGCCTCAATTCTCGTGGATTGAAGCGAATTTGCTCGGATTCTTCCTCGTGGACGTTCGGAATTCAAGGGGAAAATTCGATGAAATCAAGAGATGAAATCGTGATTATCATGCTTCAATGGATGCCTCTCTACACTCTTGGAAGCAGAGGATCACGAGAACTTAAGACCTTCCTCGAAACTCGCTTAATTTCTTCACGAGTCGATCAAAAGTTGAAGAACAAGAGAGGGAAATACATGGGTTTTAAAGAGAAATTAGGCCCGAAATCGTGGCCATTGGAAGCGGTCGTGGGTGTCGGTTGAAGGCGACGTGGGGACGATTCCATGGGCGCGGCATCGTGGCTTCAATTCCGCGAAAAGTTAGCTGGGATTTGGCTTCAATTTAGCGTCAACGAGGCTTCTATTTCCGCCGCGATTTTCGCCACGATCGCTCCACGATCGGGCTACGATCAGGCGTCAATCATAACGCTGGTGCTTCGCCGATCGCCTGCCGATCGGCTGGAGATGAATCCCCACTGATTCCGCGCTAGGATCTCTTCGATCGCGGCTCGATCGGGCTGCGATCTTTGAGTTCCTCCACGATGCTCCGCCACCGTCCGATGAAGATCCAACTGTGCCGATTAGACGCGCCGCCAACCGTTCGATCGTGATCCACTCTTGATGAAGATCAGGCGTCCGCGTGATGGAGATCGGACGCACCAAAAATCGCGAACGATTGCGACCGTCCGATGACGATCAGGTGATCGCGATCGTTCGCCCGATCGCGAAAATTTTAGGCCATCCGATCGCGATCCAAGCTTCCTCGCTCTGCCACGTGTCATCCATCGAGCGGGTCACTTAAGATGAATATAGCCACGTGCTTGACTGATGATCGCGTGGACTCTGGTCCACGCGATCTCCGTCGCTTTGATCCGATCAGACGCTTGTCGCTTGTCCACGTCACCTGCAAAACAGAAAATCGCGTGGGAACATAGTCCCACACGGATTAAAAAGAGGGCGAGCACGCGCTTAAATAGGGGAGTTGCTTCCCCTATTAACTATCCTTATTTCTCCTCTATATCCAGTACACGTGTCCGCCACGCGTCACGCGCGGGCCACACGCATCCTGCCACGTGGCCTCAGCGCCACGTCGTAACGGCGCGGTGGACCCGCACGCCGCGTGGGCCTGCTCGCCACGTCAGCCCCGCCTGGGCCCGCTCGCCACGTCAGCCGGCGCTCGCCACGTCAGCTGCAGGTAATTTCTCCCCTTTTTTCGCGATTTTAACTAAGAAATTCCTTAAAAAAATCAATTAAAAATCAAATAAAAATCGAAAAAAAATAGTATAAAAATTCAGAAATTCATATTTCTCAAAATACAACTCCTTTTTAATCCAAATTTTCTCCATTGGATCACAAATTCTTTTCTTTTCATATCATGTCATTTAAAATATGTTTTCAAGAAGGAAAATAAAGATGAATTAAAATTTCATTAAATAAGTTCTAATTAAACATTCTAAATCATAAATTCATCTTAAAATCATCCTTCCAAACATTTACTAAAGTCAAAAATCATTTAATAACTGAGATTAACTTCTATTAATTTAAAAAAAAGATTAATCATCTATTAAACATGAAATTATCCCTAATTTATGCATAAATATCAACTTTAGTGAAATGACATGCCAATGGAGAAAATTCCTAAAAAGTATGATAACATGCATCATATTCACATAAAATAAGCATGAATATGAGTTAATTAGGGTAAGAATTCAGGTTATAAATGCATGTTATCATTACCCGTCCTGACATTGCTTACACGGTCACTCTCCTCAGCCAATTCATGCACGCACCTCAAGAAATTCATTGGCAGGCTGCACTTCGGGTACTTGCCTATCTCAAGCATGCTCCGGGCCGGGGGCTACTTTATCAGCGTCACGGACATCTTCGAGTTGAGGCTTACTCAGATGCAGGTTATGCTGGGGATCGCGGTGATCGTAAGTCCACCTCGGGCTTCTGCACATTTGTCGGTGGGAACCTGGTGACATGGCGGAGTCAGAAACAACGGGTAGTATCACTATCCAGTGCGGAGGCCGAGTATCGTGCTATGACGCACACATCTTCTGAACTTTTGTGGATCCGGTCTCTTCTTCACGAGCTTGGTTTCCCAGTGCAGGAGGCTATGCCAATGTACTGTGATAATCAAGCTGCCATCTTCATCGCCAACAATCCTACATTTCATGAGAGGACGAAGCACATCGAGATCGACTGTCATGCGATTCGTGATCGTGTGCTCTCCGGCCTCATCTCTACTCCACACGTTGGCACTTCTGGGCAATTGGCTGACATCTTCACCAAGGGCTTGAGTACCACTGCTTACGACGTCATTTCTAGCAAGCTGGGCTTGTTTGATATCTACGCTCCACCTTGAGGGGGAGTGTTAGTGGATATCACTACAAGTGGCATTTCTGTAATTCTCTTGATGTTTTCTCTCTCTTCCTATTAGGGTTTCCTTCTCCTATATATAGGAGTGGACCCCCTCGCCTCTAAGTAGATTACATTAGACCTTCTATTTCAACATTGATGAAATGGCTTGATCCGGCGACTAAATTGGATCAATTTGAGCGCAATCTTGGGTAAGGGATCGTGTTTCATCCTAATCTATCTTTGTGTAGCCTTAGATTTCATTTTTGAATCGTAATTTGAGTCAACTTCAATTTCAATTTTGGTTTTTTGTGATTTCAATTTTAAGATATTTCTCTCATATTCATTCGATGATTTCTCCTCCAAATCAGATCCAAATCGAGTGATTTTTTTCCGTTGATTCGTCTTTGAGTTCTCTTTCCAAAATAATCAAATTTCCTAATTTCTATCCACATTTTATTGTCCGATTTGATCAAATTTGAAGAGATCTTTCAAAATTCCCTTTATTCCTTGTGCATTCGACCCATATTCACCACTATACCCGTCAATTCATGTTTATTTCCTAAAATTGGTGAGTTTGGTATTAATTTTGACTCTTTACTATTTGTTTTCAATGACCTCGCGGTCACGATTTGTTAGTGACGTGGCACAATCTCGAGCAGACGATCATGCAATTTAATTGGGATCATCGATTTTTACTTACTCGAGGGTGTTCATGGCTACATGTAATAAGGCAACGATTCATTTTTAAGGCAATTTAATCTCAGTTGTGCATCTTGGCGAGATTAAAAGTGTCCGATGGACTCCACTGGACACGTGGACTCATTTTCAACGATCAATGAAGATCAAATGGCAAGGTTTCTTCTTCACGCACGACGTGGCAAAATCTGAGCGCTTCATCGTCGATGGAACGGACGCTACTTAATGATCACGATTCACCAATAGCATTTAATTTGAGTTGTTGATCAAAGATGAAAAGACAAATCCGATGCGTTACACCAAAATTTCCCTATAAATTACTTGTTCTTCGATAGAAAATTCATTCTTGAATGTTTCGAGCAAATCAAACCTGTTTAGACAACTCAATCCTAGAATCTCTTATTTTCTACTTCTTCTAGACTCATTTTCATGTCCAGAGAATGCTTAAAATCAAGATTTTGTGGAGAGAATAGAAATAAATCTTCTCTTGAATGCTGAGCTTTATTTTTAAAATCACAAAATGAAAAGCCTTTGATCTGGCGAGTAATTTGATCATTTCGAGCGCGACTTCGGGTTAGATTACATTTTTCGCCCAATATTTCTTCTTGTAGCACTAGATTTTAATTTCAAACGGTGGATTAATCAAATTGTAGATAATTTTAGATTTTCTCTCTCTTCACGAACAAAATTTCTTCCTCGATTCTAATCGTTGATTTCTCTACGAATACTGTTGAAAATTTCAGGATTTTTGATTCCATAGATTTGTATTGGAGTCTTCTTTCATTCGCGATCTAATCTTTAAATTGTTGAGTTTCGTAATTGTTTTGACAAAAGCTTGTGTGTATTCAACGACTGCACGAAATAGTCTCATCAAGGAGATCCAACCATCTAGAGACCGTGTGGATACCGCTAGGGGATAGACACTTGAATAACTTTAAGAACTCTGTCAAGGGAATTTTGTATGTTTTCTTATACATACTACATGATAGGATCATCTGTTCTTGGTGCCTCAATGTTTTGAACATCCAATTCAATGTATTCCGCTGGATCCGATGTTTTGATCAAAAATTTGGAAGGCTTATAAACCTCACAACCCAACACTTTGTAAACCCAATTGAGCTTTTTTTTTATCTCAAACAAGGTGCACAAGCGTGATTTAGGAAATTCATTTGTATTTTGGCCTCTTTTGGGTGCAAGTCCTATAAGGACCAATTTTTCTTCATCAAGAGCACTAGTTGAGAATATATTTTTAGTAGAATGTGATGATGATATTTTATTGATAGGGATTAATTGTAATTACACTTATCTAGTGAACAGCTATCTTCAAAATCACTTTTTCAGGAAAAGACATTAGAAAGCCATAGTATTTTTTAGGGTATTGAGTTTTCTTACTAGCCTAATAAGATGGTGCTACCTCAACACAAATAAATTTTAGACTTTCTGCGGAAAACTAGACTCTTGGGCTGTAAGCTAGAGGCATAATGAGTTAATTGAGGGGATCTTGAGTCACCCTTACTTGATGATGCTAATCGATATGGGGGGCTAATTTTCCAATTGAGCTATTTGCTTGTGACTCATCCGTATGCTTCTTCTTCTTTTTTTAATTTGAGCTAGTTCATAAATGAACCTAGAGAGGTTCATTAAATTGGTGCACTTTGAGTCCTTGGATATTTGAAGCAAGCTCCCAAAAAAAGACACATATACAAGAGACATGATCATTTGTTGAGGTTTACTCAAAAGCTAGGCATGCTAGAGACCATGTTGAAAATCTAGGTAGATCTATAAACTTAATTGCATTGAGCCTTGGTATGGAAACCTATTGAGTGGTAACTTCCTAACTCAAAAATGCAGAATCTCTCCCTAATCATTACTCGTTAGGAATTTTTGGAATAAGTTCCTTGGCTTGGGCAGGACATTGAGTTCATGTAGCAATTCCATCATCCAAGGGATTGGATGTTAGATGGAATAATTTATTTGATGGATTACCATATCCACAAGGATTCGGCCCACTTTTTACAGGTCAGTGAAATCTTTACAGCCAAAACTCAGATTCTAATAGTCATTAACTCTATATCTCGATATTTAACTTATCTAAGTTGTTTTGAATACCTGACAACAAAACGTAGAATTTTATTTACAGATCTAGTTTGGAGTTGGAGTATGTATTGATATCTTAGATTTCATATAAGATGTTGTAGATATAATTTCTACGCCGAGAGCTTTGTTTTTATACACACCCATCAAGATGTATTATAATAATTAGCTTGTAATTTTTGTCACCAACAATATAACCTTTCATGATGGCACCAAATATTTGTAAGGTGGATTGTAGTTTATTTGAGACAAGGTCTTCTAAGGACTAATCTTTACTTCATATACTTCTACATCAGAGCAATTTGTAACTTTCATGGGAAAGACTTATAATTTACTTTGTGACAAGCAGAGCATTATGACTTTTGTGCTCTAGTTTGACAGGCATTGAGAAGATTTGTGTTAGAGGGCCTATTTATTTCTTCTATTTTGATTATTGAAACGTTGTTCATATACATCTTTTAGACCCACTTTGATGGGCCTCCTTATTTCTTTATATATATGTCCCTTTAAACAAGATAGATTCTCACATTCTTCATTCTTCCTTATCTTCTCTCTATTCTAGCTCTTCAGAAAAGATCAAGTCAAAGTCAAATGGAGAATTTCTCTCTTTCACTCATTATATTTATATTTTCTTTAGATTCATTTCGGATTTGTGATTTTCAATAATTTAATTGTCTCACAATATTGTTATTGATTAACTTAGATAGTGGTGGCGTACGACCCCCGTCGCCACCAAGGCATGATGATGGATATTATGTGCCTATTAACCAATCACACTTTCATGTATCTTGTTTATGTTCATTGAAATGAAATTTATTCATTGTCATTCTTGTGTGATATTTGCAATGAAGTCCATGAGCATGTGCAATGACTAAGTGAATTATGATGAGATCATAATATAGTGATCACTAGTCTTTAAACATATGTTCTAAACATTCCTATTCGTGGGATATTCGAGAAGGACATCGAATTATCTGGAAAGAATAACACTATCTAATCCATCTCATTTGATGAGTATGGCTGATCCTATAGCCATCGGTGTGGAGGCACTAAAGATAGATAGTGGGTGCTTTTTGGAGAAAGAGTTCACTTAATTGATCTGTATGAATCCCTGAATGGTATTATACCTAACTGTCAATCAGGTTGATTCATGTCATGGTTCCTTTGAATTGAGACACCAAAGACATCTTGTGGATGGATGATCGTGTTTTGATTATGACTTACGAATCCCTAGTCACGGGATATCTAAAACATCATATATTATTTACGACATGAAGTCCACGAAGATGATTGTGTGATCAAGATGGGATCATCTGCCCTCAGTATTTGAGGAGATTGACTCAAGGAATGAGATGCGATGAAATCCTTGGCCAAGGTAGTAGAAATATCGAAGAAGAAGTTCTCGATGATTTCTACACGCATCAGTACTAACTTGAGTGACTAATTAGGGTTTGACAGTTGACCATACCCTAAGTCATTTTATGAATCTAATGTGGATGAAGGATTATATATACATGGTAATCGATGACGGGAAGGTTCCATAAGTGAGTTCTTACGTACTCCATATCTCCTAGTGTACGTGGTGTAGCTTGGCACCCAACGGGCTGGCAACTATACCTATCGATTGGGTTAAATCGATCCTTGATTAATTAATCTATATGTGGATGTGGATAATTAATTAAGGTTGACCAATAAGATGTTATTCTGGTCTATAGAGTTATTAATTAGTGAAATATATGGACCTAGAGGGTCACACACATAAGGTTTATGGATGTTAGTGGATATAGACATAATTATGAGGGTTTTTATGAAAAAACCTTATTCCAAATGTCTATAAATAGGGGGAGAACGACCACAACTGAAAGTGCCCATGCAAGCCTTGTGGGAATTCTCTCATTTCTTCTCTTTCTCTCATGGTGAAGAGGTTTGAAGAGGAGATCCAATCATCCGGAGACTGTGTGGATACCGCTAGAGGCTAGACACTTGAATAGCTTCAAAAACTCCTTCAAGGAAACTTGTAAGTATGTTTTCTCATACATATTAGATGATAGGATCATCCATTCTTGGTGTCTCAATGTTTTGAATATCCGATTCAATAAATTCCGCTGCATATGATCTTTTGATCAAAATTTCATAAAGTTATTGACCTCAGATCCCATCACATGACACCATGGCGCCGAAGGGGCCAACACCCGCGCGCGCCCAGCCCCCTCGACGAGCAAAGACGAAGGATGCTGACTTCTGCTAGACTTCGTGAGGACCTCGTCTCGCCTTGGTACGTCACACCCCAGAGTGGTGCGCGCGTGGACCTACATGCATTCTTTTGTTATTATGAACTTTCTGACCCCGCACGTGTTTAAGCTGGCCCTCAATTATTTTCCTCTCCCTTTTAGGCTTTCGGGTAGGTTCTTCCTTTTTCGGAATCCTATTAGTGTAGTCCTTCTTCTTTGTGAACCTTCTTATTTCTATGAGTATGTTTAGGCTTTGGGTCGTGGGTCTCAAGTGGGCCCTTTCCCCTCTCAACCCATTTTGGGCTCTATAATAGGGGAAGGGACCCCCCCCCCCCCAAACCCTAGCTGTCATTTGAGAAAAGAAAAAGAGTCTCCTCCCTCTGGAGTGGCTGCTTACGGAAGGTCGGGGAAGGAGTCCAACCGTCATCGCCGCCGCTGCCGCTACTGCCGCCACTCCTTGCCCCAACCACGAGGACGTCGCCGTTGCCGCCGCTGTCGCCGCCGTTGCTGCCACCACATGCATTCGTGTTGCCGCCACCGTAACCGCCGTTGCCGCCGCACCATGCCGTCAATCCCCTTTGCAACACGGCCATCCTAAGCCGCCACCGTTGTCGTCACTGCCGCCGCCGCCGCCGCAGGACCACCACACCATCCTCCCTCCACAGATCTCCTCTCCATTTCTTCCCCGTCCTCTACCTCACAGACCATCTTCCCATCACCAAGCTCGCCCCTCCCCCTTCGCGTGACCCCACTCTTCCCGATTCTCCACCGTCTTCCCCAACCTGCCGATTTCTCTCCTCAACCCCTGCTGAATTCACCCACGTGATCCTCAACCGTTTCCTCCCCCCGACCTTGCCCTCCCCTTCCCCCGTCATCCACTTGGTTCCCCAATCCCGATCATCCCTAATCCCGCCATTAGGGATTTCCCTTCTCGCCCTGCCGAATCCGCTTGTCACCCTTGCGAATTCCACCATCGCCTTATCAGTTTCATCCACCCGTCCACCTCGCGCATTCCTACCACGCATCCTCACGCTCCCAATTCGCCGCACCTCCCCTGTCGCCTCTTCCCTCCCATTCCCGTGACCTCATCCCCCCCTCGGATCTCCCAGCAAATTCACCTCCCCTAACCTCACCACATCTCTCTCTCTCTCTCTGTCTCCTATTCCCTCCTCAACCCGGACCTCGACACTACCCTTCCCGACATCCATCGTCTCCCTCATCATCTTGGCCAACCACTACCCTCAATATGCAGAATTCATCCTCTCACCCTGCCGGATTAAGCCACTGCCCATCCTACCCCTCCTCACATCGCTCCACCAAATTCATCTCGACGCCCCGCCGGTTCCACTTCGTCATCCAAACCAACTGCGCCGCCCCGCCCGGCAGATTTCCCCCTCTCCGTCACCCCCACCGCCTCCGCCCTATCGAATTCAACTTCGCCGCCCCACCAATCAATTTCTGTCACCTTTCTGACCCCCCCTTCTTGTGACGCCCCTGCGCCCCTACCAACGTCCCGCCGCTCCGCGCGGACCACCCGGTGACAAGGTCGTGCCCCGCAACCTCCGCGCGCCTTCGCCTGCGCATTTTTGCCCATCCCTTCGCTTGATTCCCAATCCACGACCGCAAGCAGGACTTCCTCCTGCGTTAACTACTTCCCGTAAGCACGTGACAGGACCTCCCTCAAGGCTAGCCGCGCCCGCGCCCGCGCCCGCGCGATCCCTCCCCAAACTCCTGGGCGCTCACCTGGTTACATTGCCACATCAACTCGCACACCCCCGTTGATTGCAGCCTGCGCCCCAGGTCCGCGTGACTGTACCCTACCTGCGCGCCCTTGGCCCCCTGCACGCGCGCCCCACTGGCGTACGTCACCTTCACATCTGTGCCGGGACTTCGCTGTGATCGCCATGTCGCCGACTTGGCCTACTTTTTCGAACCGTTCGTGCCACGTACGAACAACCTCCCTCATCTAACCCGACCGGGCTCGCGCCCCGCAAGTTAGGCACACATCCCCTCTCTTTATTTTGAAGTACTTTTGTTTCTTCCAGCATTTACCGAACCTGCTTCTACCACCATCGGGACCTAGTATAGGTCAATTGAGAGGACTATTCGAGTCTATTGAGACCGTGGTCCAATCGGTCGGGTCGATCGTCGAGCTCCCCTCGGCGACCCAAGACCCAACGCCCGCGAGGACGTGGATCTGGAGGACTCCCGGATGGGCACTACTCGGCGCACTCCAGGAGCTTCAGAGACGACGTGCAGGAAGGCAGTTTGTTTGTATGCATGGATAGAGTGTCACCATCATAGTAGTTCACCTTAGGATTTCCATTTCCTTAGACTCCCCTTTAGTATCTCGTGCACGATCGGGTTTACCCCCTTGGTCCGCATCAGATATTTTATGAATATAAAGACAAGCAGTATATAGCTAGGACTCATTGATAGTCCCACTTACTTGTGAGGTTAAGAGGAAGAATCTAGATAAGGCAACAGTAGACTAAAGAGGGGTCAAGAGAGATGATCGTAGAGGCAGCTCAAGTGGATTATATTTGTTCTATATCTTGGATGATTGTGAAGCCAAGTAAAGTGATGAGACCGGTGCACAATGGGAAGAAAGGCCACATGCCCTCAAGACGCCAGAGGAGCGAAGTCCTATGCCTACAAGGCGTAGCCGGAATATTATGAGTCGACGATGTTGGGCACGTGAGCCATAAAGTGGCACGCGAGCCACTTAAAGCCCACGTGCCAGGGCTATTTCAGCCCAAATAGCCCTATGGGGCCAAGACGGCCCATTAAGGGCGCAAATGCACTATTAGGGCATTTTGAGGCCGCAATTTTAGACTCTCTCGCGGTGAGTTTCTTTTCAGGAAACGGCCATAGCACCCAGAACTCTTCCCAAGTGAAGAAAGGGACCGATTGGACCAAGGTGGAGAGGCCTACTAATGGCCATAAGAAGCTAGACAAAGAAGAGAAGGGGCATTCCACCCAGAAATTTTGCTCTTCTTTGGTTTTCTTATATCTTCTGATTTCTCTAACATTCTGCAGAGACATTATTATCAACCTTGGTTTATGTTATTGTTGATTTATTGAGCACTCTTCTATCCTTATAGTCCAAGCCGTCATGGCAAAGAGATGCCGTTTCTCCCGTCTTTTCTCTTCTTGAAGACTCAACATGAGTAATGAATTTCCTGATACGTCATTATGACAAATGATCGACATTTAGCATCATGTTTTGGTGTGTGAGAGAGAGGGAGTAGGATACTCCCGCCGCGGTGACCTAGGCACAGCGGCAGGCAGGCGATGAACGGCCTGTGGAAGACGGCCGGAGCTTCATTTCCATTGCTTTGGCTATCACCGCCACCGTCCAGTTGAAGAAGTGCTCTTCGTCGTGTCCGAGCTGCTGATCTTTGAAGTACATGATAAAGCAACGTAAGGGATCCTGCGGAGTGTCGCAGACCGCTCTGTCGACGTCCCGCCACGCCCCTCTGTGCCGCATCCCCGATTCGGCCGCCAGCCAATGGTACACAAACTGTCCCGCGCCTGCTGTCTCCTTCCACCCACCGGGAAAGAACTCCATAACGCTGCTGTTCTTGTCCATGAAGATCATGTTCGACAGCTGAGCTCCATGAGGCGTAGCCAGAACGTCGGTGCCGCTCATCAGCCTCACCTGGTCGCAGAAGTTACCAACCTTCACCGCCCAGGCCACGGTCAACCGGCAGTCACCGGTGCACGCTCGCCTGAACACCTCGACGACCGCCGAGTTGTTCTTGAACGACCTCGCTCCCGTCCTCAGAAGCAGAGTGAGACGGACAGTTGTACCGTAACCCTCCTCAGAGACGTTGCAGAAAGATCTCGCCTTGCAGAGGATCGCGTCGAAGGCGTTGCAGCTTCGTGACCGGCGACATGCCGCCTTTGTTGTGGCGGAAGGGGACGGCTTCTTCGAAGCAGCTCGGGTGGTCTAGCTTTTCTATCCTCATTCCTTCTCCAATGGACGCCTCCGCGAGCCCACGCAGCCAGGGGCTTATCTCCCTCTGGAGCTCCCCTTTCATGTACAGAACCCATCTCGCCGGCGGCCGGCAGCCGAAGGCGTTGTACCAGGCCACATAGGGGACCACCGCGCCCAGGCCGTGACACAGGTTCGTGTAGTCGTAGAAGTTCTCGGAGACATAGGTGAGACCGGAGAGGAAAATGGCACCGTCTGGCAGCGCGTCGGGCCAGGCCAGAGCATAGGAGTTTTTGGTGCCGTCGCCGCTGTGGTTACCCGCGAGGCACAGCATGCGACCACCAGTTTCCGGGGAGGGAAACCGCGCGTGCATCGCCTGCTTCCCGTCGAAGGTGGTGTTAACCTCGGAGATGATGTTCGTTTGTCCGTCGACCGCCGGGTTTGGACCTTTGAGGGGGTGGAAGACGACTGAGTCGCGGAGCCTCGCCCTGGCATCGTTGAGAAGGAGACCGCAGTCTCCTCTTCTCCCCTGTAGCCTCTCCCACTGCTCGTAGAAGCTAGAGATCCGTCCTACAGCGCGGAACTCGAGGGTAAGGAGGAAGAGGAAGACGACGATCCAAGGTAACGTCCAGCGCAGAACCAGAGACAGAAACGAAAATCCGCAGGATCCGTTACTTCTTTCCCTGCCCATGGCGAAGATGGATCTCGCGTGCTCGATTCTCCTGAGCTTTCCCCAATTTAGGGAAGGTTGACCAACCTATATTAAAACGCCTTTTAAATAAGATGAAAAAACCTTTCACCCTTTTAAATTTAGGGAAGGTTGACTTGTGATTTCGTTCTCTTTACTTTTACATCTTTTATCTTTTTCAAAATTTCCATCATTCTCTCACATTCTCTTATTCACCTTTCGTGACACCGCTACTCCTCCTCTACCTTCTTGCTGTTTGTGCTACCACCAACCCTAGACGGCCAATGGTATCAGTGCTCTCCTCCTCTCTTCTTGGAGTTGCAGCAGCCACCGCCACCCCTGTTGATCTGCCATCATCGCACCTCTTAGGCACCACTACTGCCCCTTAGGGCTGTCATTGCTGCCCCTTCGGTTCATCTTCATTGCCTCCACCCCATAGGACTATTGTCACAGCTCCTTTCAGAGGCCACCGCCCTTTCTAGGGTTACTAATGCCCCTTCCAAGACTATTATCGCTTCTTTTTGGGCCACTATCGCCGTCCCTTCAAGGGCAGCCAATGCTCTTTTTGGGGGTGACACTCCTATTTTCTAGGTCCTCCATTGCAACAATTAAAGAGTTTTGTGTGGTCGAAAAACTCTCTCTAGGCCCTATCCAAAACAACCTAAACAAATCGAGCTGGTCCAAGTCAACCCAAGTTGAGTTAATAAAGGGGGATGAGCCAAGCCAGACAAGATGCCCAAGCAGAGATGAGTCAGCCATGCAAAGGATACCCCGAGACAAGACTATTAACCCAGGACGAGTTGGTAGTTTCTATGATGACCAAGGGATGCTCCAAGACCACCAGGATGAGTTTTTGACAATTCTTTGACTGTTGCTTTTTGCCCTACCTAATGCTCTTGATATTGATGGTGTCATTTCAATCTAATGATTCACCACAATCATTGACTCCACTACTAGTCCTTGCTCCACCACAGGCCTTAATCATTTTGCTATTGATACTTTCTCTAGTGGTTGTAGCACTTTCAACTATACATTGATGCATCATGGCCTAACCTACCCAACCATCATATACCTTTGATGGCCACATTTATTGGGGGAGCACGGGCACATGTTGTTGGGATCTGAGGTCGATAAGCCTTCTAAAATTTTGATCAAAACATCGAATGCAGCAAAATACATCGAACCGGATATTCAAAATACCAAGGCACAAAGAATAGATGTCCTATGATCTAGTATGTATGAGAAAATATAATTACAGGGTTCTCTTAAATGAGTTCTTGAAGCTATTCAAGCGTCTAGCTTCTAGTAGTATCCACACCATCTCTGAACGGTTGGATCTCCTCTTCAAAGCTCTTTATCAAGAAAGAAAAAGAAGAAAAGAGAGAATTCTCAAGAGGCTTGTATTGGCACCTTGAGTTGTCATCCTTTTCTCCCTATTTATAAACATTTGGTATGTGAATTTTTCATAAAAATCCACATAATTATATCTATATCTACTAACATCTATAGACCTTATGTGTGAAATCCTCTAGGTCTATATATCACACTAGCAAATAACTCTATAGACCTAATAACATTTTATTTTTTTATATTTATTAATTATCTTATCAATATATAGATTAATTAATGATCAATTTAATTCAATTGATACGTTGAGTTGTCAGCTTGTTGGGTGCCAAGCTACACCATGCAGTCTAGGAGATATGGAGTATATAAGAACTCCCGTATACAACCTTAGTGTCATCAGTTATCATTTACGTATAATCTTTTGTCTGCACGAGACTCATGAATGCTTAGGATATGTTCAACTATCAAACCCTAATCGATCACTCAAGTTATTACTGATGTGTGGAGGAAATCATCGAGATTTACTTCCTTGATATTTCCACTACCTTGGCCAAGGATTTCATTGCATGTCATTCCTTGAATTACACTCTTCAGATATTAAGGGCAAATAATCCTAGCTTGACTATATGATCATCTTCGAGGACTTTATGCCATATTTAATATATGATGTTTCAAAATACTTATGTCTAAGAATTTTTTAGTTATAATCAAAGCACAATCACCCATCTATAATATGTCTTTGGTGTCTTAGCTCAGTGGACCATATACACAACCACGAAATAAATCAACCTTATTGAAATTTAGGTATAATACCATCTAGGGATTCATACAGATCAATTTAGTAAATTCTTTCTCAAAAGAGCACCATCTATCTTTGGTGTCTCCACATTAATGGCTACACGATCAATCATACTCATCATATGAGTCATATCAAATAGTGTTATTCTTTTTTAATAATTTAATGTCCTTCTCAAATATCCTATGAATAGGAATGTTTCAAATATATGTTTAAACATTAGTGATTACTGTAGTATGATCTCATCACAATTCACTTAGTTATTGCATATGCTCATAGACTTTATTACAAACATCACACAAGAATGACAATAAATAAATAAATTTTAATAAAGATAGACATGATACATAGAAGTTTGATATGCCTTATAGACCACATAATATCTATTAATCAATACTAATTTGACTATCCAATTAGGGTTTGATAATTGACCATAAACTAAGTTGTTCATGAGTCTTGCACAAATAGATAATTATACATCCATGATAATTATACATCCACAAGAGAGTTCTTACACACTTCTTATAGAGCACGTGATATAGCTTGACAACTAATAAGTTGGTAACATGAATTATCAATACATTAAATCAATATTTCATTCATTTATCTGTAAGGTGATGTAGTTAATTATTAAGATTGATTAATAAGTATTATTGAGTTAATAAAGTTATTAACTAGCTAGATATATGGGCTTATAGGATCTCACACATAGGGTTAATGGATGTCAATGTATATAGACATCTCTAAGAGGGTTTTGTGAAAACTTTCAAAAACCTAGAGTCGATAAAGAGGGGGTGAGCCCTTAGCTTTAAGGGGTATCCATAGAAGCCTCACTTAGAACCTACCCTCTCCTCTCTTGCCTCTACTATCATGATTTAGTATGACTAGATAGTGAAGAGATGTTCAAAGAATTGAAGAAGAGGCTCAAGAGGAGATCCAACCATCTAGAGATCATGTAGATATTTCTAGGCACTGGACATTCAAACAACTTTCAATAACTCTTCCAAGGAACCCTGTAAGTGTTGATTTTAATTTTCACTAGAGGAGAGGGTTATAGTTTGAATCCTTGATTCTAATATCTTCAATTGCGCTCGATTTTTGTAATTAGATATTGAGGGCTTATCTAGCCTCAAATCCCAACATTCAAGTGATCATATCAACCTTGACACAATCACATAATTCAAGGGAATGCTCAAGATATTCAAAACAAAACTATCATGGGTCAAGATAATATAGAGTCAAGTAAACTAAAAGTCAAGGTCAAACCATCAAGGTCCAAGTCAACAAATTACGTGCATAATAAGGAATGTCAACCATTCCCGACATCAAATTACAACCATGTTGAATATTTCATTATTTTGTCCCATAGACTATAGGTTAGATTAGAAATATATGATGGAACTTTTAGTATGCATCATGATTCATCAGCATAATGAGATACATAAAACGGAATTAAACTCGTACCTGGATTCGCTGGATTAATCTTCATCGAAGTAGATTACTGAAGTGGAGAATAGCCTTCTTGAATATCCCCGATGTAACCTCTTGATCTCTAGAAGAAATGAGATTCTCTCTAGATGGTTATGAGCATCAGGTTATCCAAGTGGACTATGGCCTCCTATTTATAAAGATGGGGAAAGCTTAAGCCTCTATTCAATCATTAGTCAGCCCATTAATGACTAATGACTTCTTTATTGCCTCTACACATAATTAACATCCACACACGATCTATGTCATTCATTCGATCAGTATATGTGATCATTGTTTAGGTTTAGTTACGGTTAATGTGACAAAAATCCCCTTTTAGTTCTTTTGATTTGATGATAGACGAGATTGATGAGAATGTCTACAAATGATAGCATCAAGTTGAGCTCATACAGTAATAATTCACAATATTCAGTTAATACGTATCTTGTCCAAGTGAGTGATTTTTAGGTCTAATCTCTATTAAGTGGACGTAGTTATGTATTATTATGGATTAGCTATCATTTGATCCCATTAAGTGATTCAATTAGGATGATCAGATGATTTCTATCTAGTCATTGCAATATTTAGGGTTTTCTATCCTCTATCTGAATGAAATTCAGAAGAAATCTTCATCGAATCCTCTAGAATTTCATCGGGAAGCTCATTTAATTGTTCTCCCCTTGTTGAAATTATTGAGTTGAAGTTCGATTGATTGTTTTAGTTTGTTGATACAATCATCAAGTAGACGAAGGAAAAAAATTGTCTTTATTGAAGTTTTTTTTACAAAGTGTCTTTTAGTCCTCCTTGACGCATTGTTGAGCTCAAAGTCGTCGTGTGTTTAAGCCCGACAAACTTACTATTTATACTCACGAAAACTAAGTCCATATAGAGATAATAAAGGCGTATAGCTTTCTAGGTCGATCCACAAGGATTCTAGGGCACGACAATATCAATAATAGGAATAGAGATGAGGGTAAAGATGAAAGATTAGTGGTCAACTCTTCAAGTTGACCGTGGGAGGAAGGAATTTTGATAGATGATTGAAGTGAACCTGCAGATACAGAGATCCTAAATTCAGAGTATAGAAAAGTATTAGAATGAATAACTAAGGAAATCTATACTATGTAGAAAGAAAAGAAGTAAGAGGGGAAAAAGAAATAGGGCATGAGATGAGAAGTTGGGCAATCTAGAGAGTGAAATGGAGAGAATAAAGAGCTAGAGAGGGAATGTTTTCAGGGGAAATAAATAGAGAGAATGAGTAATAAAATAGATAAATAGAAAAGGATAAGGAGTAGGAGAGAGAGAGATTAGAAAGAGTAGGAGAGAGAGATTAGAAAGATAGAACTAGATATAGAATGAGAGAGAGGAAGATAGAAAGAATGTGGATTTTGAGAAAGAACAGAATTAGAGAGAGAGGAACATGATGAGAGAGAGTGCGGGATTAGAGAGTTAATGTAAAGTGTGAGAGAGTAAAGAAAGAGAGAGAGCAAGATCGGAAGAGTCAAACTGGGGAATTGGGGAGGTCGAGAGAGAGAGAGAAGGATAGAGCAAGCGGGAGCAGAAAAGAAAGGACGGCGACGATAAATAGAGACGAAATAGATGGAGAGCGGAAGAGAAACGAAAAGATGTAGAGAGGGAAATGGAAGTTGAGAAAGAATAGGGGAGAGAAATCTAGAAGGAAGGTGGAGCGAGAGCACGTAAGCTAGAAAATGAGGAGAAGAAAGCTGGAGAGGGGGCGAGAAAAGAGAGTATGGCGCAGAAGAAGGAAGAAGAGGGATTAGGCCGAAGGAAGAAAATAAAAACGACGAAAGACGAGTGCGATATGAAGACAAGAAAGTAGAGACGAGCGCGCGAAATAAAAAAAAAAACGACTGAAGAATGAGAGGGAGAGTGAGATTGAAGAAGAGAAGGCGACAGC
This sequence comes from Lemna minuta, assembly GCA_024174645.1. Lineage (NCBI taxonomy): Eukaryota > Viridiplantae > Streptophyta > Magnoliopsida > Alismatales > Araceae > Lemna > Lemna minuta. Next base: position 7,962,057 of record CM044116.1, read on the forward strand.
CAGGTTGAGAAAAGGAGAATGTGAGAAAATGGAGGAGGCCGGAGAGTGCGAGAGAATCGAATTGGAAACCAGAAAAGGGAAAGAAGATAGCGTGAGGAGTGAGGAAGAGAGGGAGTGCGTGAGGTCGCGAGAGAAGATAGCGAAAGAGATAGATAGAAAGAGAAGGCGTGATGGAGAGAGAGAGAGATCGTGTACAAAGTTTGAGGAAGAGTGGAATTGTCGAACTCAGAAGAGAGGGAGAGGGAACAGGCGTGGGAAGAGGGAAAGAGAAAATCAGAGAGAGAGCAGGAGGAAGAGAATGTGAGGGAGAGGTCTAGAGAAATCGGGAGAGTCAGAGGGATCCGAGCGATTACGAGAGAGAGGGATCGGAAATGATAATATAAAAAAAAAAAAGAAATGAAAGAGAGAAGCGACGGAGGCGAATATACTGGATATACGGGAAGAGGGCGAAAATGAGAGAGGTTTAGAGAGGAGCGATGAAGACAGTGAGGAGAAAACGGGAGGAAATGCAGGCCTTCAAAGCACAGGGAAGAACGGAAAATTAAGAGAGAGAAGGAGCTAAAATTTCGGTGAGAACAATGGAACAAATTCAAGGGAGAGAGGAGAGAGAGCGAGAAAGTGGTAGAGAGGGGAAGAGTGGTTTCCGCGAAAATGGGAGAAATTAAGAGAGGAAGAAAGGGAGAGGGAAATTAAAATAGGAACTAAGAGACTAGATCGATGGAGGAGAGGAGAGAGGAAGAGATATCGATGGAGTTGAGGAGAGAAGAATCGGAAAATGAAGCGGAAGAAGGGGGAGAGAAATTTGAGGGGTACAAACTAGGAAATTTAGAGATGACGAAAACGGAAGAAGAAGAAATCGGTAAATTGGGGAGAGAGAAGATAATGAAATGACGAAACAAAAAAACGAAAATGAGAAAACGTAGAAGAAAACAAGAAGAACCGAAAAGTCAACAGAGAGAGATCGTAAGGGAGACGATGAAGACGACTTCGGAAAATGGAGGGAGAGACGACTTCGGAAAAGAAATTGGAACGGAACAAAGTAGAGAACGGAACAAAATCAGAAGCAAGAGATTGACCGTGAAGGGAGAGTAGGAGAGCAGAGAAAACTAAGAATTATGTAGGAAGGCTACGCGACGTAAATTTGTTAATCGAGGGAGGGGAATAGACAGCAGAAGAGAACCGAGAAACAAAGACATTAGAGAGAACCCGGGAACCCGTGAAGATGAGGCCAGAAGAAATGGGGACTAGTGATGGCGAGCGAGGCCCACCGCCAGCAGCGTTAGAGTCACCGGCAGCCCGAGTCCAGCCCGTTCGACGCGCGAAGACGAAGGAGCCCGGCTTTTGGCACGTGGCCTAGCCGCGAGACGACACTAAGCTATTCTTCTTCTTCTCCTCGGATTATGGGGGTCTCGCACTTGTGTTTAGCGGACCCGCTTTGATTTGTGTTTTGTTCGCCCTTTTGGGGTCTATGTAGGTCCCCAGTCGGGAGGCCCACGTAGATCCCAAAGGGAGAGGGCCTCAAGTAGGCCCACCCTCCCTTAACCCACTTGTGGGCCCTATATAAGGGAGGGTAGGACCTCCCCTCAACCCTAGTGATATTTTGCGCCGCTTCGCGAATTTAGATCCGAGTTTCATAGTTCGTAGATGTGTTGAGGAGAAGAAGAGGAGGGACTCATGAGAAGCAGCGAGGGATATTCTTCTTCCACCCGCTGAACGCAGGCAAGAGGAACACGGGAAACAAAGACCGCGGTGAAGGAGGGAAGGAATCCGTGGACGCCGTACAAGCGCCACAAGCATACCCCTTCCTCCCGTGCGAAGACGCACCACGACGACTCCACGTTCGGTGGTTGCACCCACCTCCCGCCGCCGCCTGCCTTCTCCCTCCGTTCTCGAAGCTAGTTCTCACCAGGGAAACCGTCGCAAGGGATCGACGCGAGACCGTCTGTATCCTGGCGGTTATTTCGTGGTCACGCGTGAAGTTAGAGTATCGCTCCGTTGGACGTCCGTCTGACGCCTGACGCCTCTCGCCGAGGTAGGTGACGCCCGCCATACCCTCTCTCCCCATCTTCCCTACCTTTCTCCTCTCCTGCTCTCACCGCCATCTCCATTGCCCTTCCTGTCCGCACTTGATACCCGTACAACGGCCGACCCTCCACGTTCCCCTCCATCGCTACCGCACCACGCCGCGCCCATCCTTCCCGCCACCGCTATATTTCCCTATCCTCCTATTTCCCGCAACACCCCCGTGACCGCCCCTCACGGACCGCCACTCCCTCTCCGTACAATATCGTCCCCTCGCCCACGATATTGCCACAGTTACGCCCGACTAGCTCTCTTTCTCGTTCCCGCACCTCGCATTCTCCGTACTCGCCGCTCTTTCCCACTGTCCCGTCTTCCCTTCCCCCATTCCGCTTCCTGTCCGTATTTACCTGCCTCTTCCGTGATCCATCTAACTGCTTTCCTGTCCTCCTTTCCCGCGACTTCCTTCCTCTACAGGCGCCACCTGCATCCGCGGTTTCTTGCTGCGCGTGACCCACCGCTGACCGCCACGTGTCGGGTCCACTTCCACTGTTCTGTTCTCCCTCCTAAAGTGTGAGTTGCCTATCGGCTGTACCTGGGTTGACGGAAATTCGGCGCGCTGCAACGACTATCCGACGACGACGACGCGCCGCAACCGGAGAGGTCTGACCTCCAGCTCTCGCATCGTTCTCCTTCGAGCGCCTGCCGCGATGATTCTACGCCGTCCACGACCCGTCGAACTCACGCAGCCCGAAGGTTATCTCCGCCCCCTTCCCTATTTCTAGTTAATTACCTTTTCGAAGGTTTTCCTCGATTTATTTCCACCGCCTTCAGACGGACTTAGACGAGGATAGAACGGTTTATTAGAGTCGTGATTTCGACGCCACGTCGAGTCCGCCCGCGAGCGTGAGCAGCCACCTCGGCCTTTCCACGACAGACCGTTCCAGACGTCTACCGGACGTGGACCGACCGGGTCTCGATTTTACCATCGTCGAGTGTTTCCCCGTGTTGTTCGGGGTTGATGTTGTCTATCGGTGCGCCTGCTTGCACTTAGATTAGGGATTGACTTAGAGTCTTAGGTTCACACACCATAACGGATCAGGTCGACTGCCTCATTCCCCGGACTTCGAGTCTCATTGATCGGGTGCGAGGGCTTACTTCCCTCGTCCTGCATCAACTAGGAAGGAGAGATGGGGAAGACTCAATTAGAGATTGGAAGAAGAAAGAACATGGAAGCAAGAGAGAATGAGATGGAGGAAAATAGAGAGTACGCGAGCTAAGCTATTCGACGGGATCGAGAGAGAGAAGATGAAAGAGAGAAAACGGTGGATTAAGAGAGAAATGAGATAAATCAACAGGGTGAAAGAAAAAGAGAAGGGAGACGAAGATCGGGAAAGAGGAAATTTCAGAAGATACAGAGGAAAGAGAATACGAGAGATATTGAGAGGGAGAGGACGAAGAGTTCAACCACGAGAGATTAAAGAAAACAACAATAACAAATACATAGATTTTTCTAAACAAATGTTTCTAACTCTGAATTTTAAAACTACATTCCGAGGGGGAGGATGCTGAAGAAGTTCTAAACCTAGGAGATAGAGAGAACAGCAGAACAAAAACGAGCAAAAAGCATAAGAGAGAGAAAGGAGAGAAGAGTCCTGAGAGAGGGCTTCTTCCTGTTTGATTCTCCCAAGTCTCCCCTTCGGCTAAGCCCCCATTTCCTTGGACTAACATCTTCTTGTTTTGGACAGCCCATTATGCTTTTTAAACCTTCTATTTTGGAGGATCTTGCTATTCTTCCTCTTATATAGTTCCTGAAAATCAGAAAAACAAAAGTCATGTAAACTCTTTTTGATGCATTAATAGTCTACAACATCAAGTTATGGGATAGTAGAGGGGATGGTGTATTCAAGAGTTTAATAGGCTTAAATAAGAGCAATTCATGGTACTTATAACTACATTTCATGTTCTTATTAGGCATCGTCTTCTTCGATCCTCTTTGTCAGATTCTCTACTTCGACAAAGCCGAAATCTCCGCTTCTGTCTCCTCATCCACAAGAAGGGAAAAAAACACCCCCTCGTACGATGACTCATACATCAAAGATCCTCTTTTTTTTCCTTCTTTCGCTGTAGATTCTTCTAAAGAAATCATTTGTTTCGAATCCTTAGTTGGTTGATGTCATCTCCGGATAAGCTTCTTTGGATCGTCACCGTCAATATCACTTGAAGAAAGAAAACCAAATCATATGGCGGTACTCAGGAAGAAAGAAAGAAGAAGAAACCGCCTCATACAGTGGTAGACGAATCTCCTTCAAAATGGGCAAAATTCTTCCTCGAAATTGAAGAAATGGCGGCGAAAAGTAATCTCTCGGCATCTCAAACCGCCTCCTGCACCGATTTCCTTGATTTGAAGGAAATCAAAGTCGGTTTGGCTTCATGACTTTTTATTTTTGGTGGAAAATCTCGAAACGTGATGCTCATAACCCTCTAAAGAGAATCCTATTTCTTCTAGAGATCAAGAGGTTACATCGGGGATATTCAAGAAGCTATCCTCCACTTCAGTAATCTACTTCAAAGAAAATTAATCCAGCGAATCCAGAATGGAACTTGAGTATGCATCATCATCCATCAACACAATCAGATACATAAAACAAAAGTAAACTCGTACCTCGATTCACAGAATTAATCTTCTTCGAAGTAGATTACTGAAGTGGAGAATAGTCTTCTTGAATATCCCCAATGTAACCTCCTGATCTCTAGAAGAAATGAGATTCTCTCTAGAGGGTTATGAGCATTAGGTTATCCAAGTGGACTATGGCCTCCTATTTATAGAGATGGGGAAAGCTTAAGCCTCTATTCAGTCATTAGTCAACCCATTAATGACTAATGACTGATTTATTGCCTCTACACATAATTAACCTCCACATATAAATATGAATTTCGTAATCCCCACATTAAACATAATTGAATCACTTAATGGGATTAAATGATAGATAATCCACAATAATACATAACTATGTCCACTTAATAGAGATTAGACCTAACAATCTTCCACTTGGACAAGATATGTATTAATTGAATATTATGAATTATTATTGTATGAGCTCAACTTGATGCTATCATTTGTAGACATTCTCATCAATCTCGTCCATCATCAAATCAAAAACGAACCAAGGGGATTTTTGTCACATTAAGCATAACTAAACCCAAACAATGATCAAATATACTGATAGAATAAATGACATAGATCGTGTGTAGATGTGTAGCATGAAAATAACATGAAACGTGATTCATAAATGTACATTTCTAACTTAGTCCTCTGAAGTCTGAAGAGAGATCAACTGAAATTATGTTCATAATGGTAAACTCAAACAACATGTCTATTACATAATAAGCACACAAAATACACCAAACTCTCATTGAAATTACATATAAGCAATATGTTCACGAAAGACTGTAGCCGGAATTGCTTTAGTAAGTGGATTTGCTACCATGGAGTTTTTACCGATGTGCTCAATAGACAGTTGACCATTCTGAACTCGTTCTTTAACAACTAGATACTTGATATCTATATGTTTATATTTTTTTCAAGCTCCGATTGTTATTGGCAAACATAACAGCTGACTAATTGTCACAATAAAGCTTAAGTGGTCTTTAAACTCCTTGAACTACCTTCAAATTTGTGACAAATTTTTTTAGCCAATTGCCATAATTTGATGCTTCATAGCGTGCTATATATTCTGGTGCTATAGTAGAAGATGCTATAAGTGCTTGTTTAGCCCTTTTCCGTGAGATAGCTCCTCCAACTAGCAAATAAATATAGCCTGAAGTAGATTTTCTGCTATCAATGCATCCGGAAAAATTAGAATCTGAATACTCAATGATCTCTAGTCGTTCTGATTTTCTGTACTTGAGCAGGTAATTCTTTGTCCTCTATAAATATCTCAAAACTCATTTTTCTGCCTTCCAATGTGTCATACCCGGATTACTCATGTATCAACCCAAAACCCCTACTATATAAGCAATATCTGGTTATTAACAAACTTGAGCATACATAAGGCTCCCGACCACTTGTGCAAACAAAATTTTTTTCATCTCTTGAATTATTAATGCATTCTTTGGACATTGATTGAGACTTAGTTTGTCTCCTTTAGCAATTGGGGTATCTAATGGTTTACAATCCTAAATATTGTATCTTTGAAGAAGCTTTTCAATATAATCCTTTTGTGAGAATCCTAAGATATTTTTAGGTTGATCTCGATAAATCTGAATGCCTAAAACATAAGAGGCATTACCAAGGTCCTTCATCTCAAAGTTGTTGGTATCATGTAATAAGTTTAGATCATTAGTGGCAAGTAAAATATCATCGACATATAAAACTAAAAAAGAAAATATACTTGCTCCCACTAAACTTATGATATATACATTCATCAACATGATTTATCACAAAACCGAATGAATTGATGATTTTATGAAATTTGTGATACCATAGATGAGGAGATTGCTTCAGCCCATAAAGATATTTCTTTTAATTTACAAGCCATGGACTTTGGATCTCCGATCACAAAATTTTCAGGTTGTTCTATATAGATGGTTTCATCCATTTCTTCATTTAGAAATGTGATCTTTACATCCATTTGATGTAAATCAAGATCAAAATGAGCTACAAGTGCCATTATGATTCTGAATGAATCCTTCGATGATACTGGAGAAAAGGTTTCATTATATTCGATGCCTTCACATTGAGTAAATCCCTTTGCAACAAGACGTGCCTTATATCTTTCTGTAATACCTTTTGAGTCGCTCTTGGTTTTAAATATCCATTTACAACTAATAGGTTTCAATCCTTCAGTAACTTGAACAAGATCCCAAACGTCATTGTCATGCATGGATTTCATCTCTTCATTCATAGCATCAATCCACTTATGAGCATTAAAACTCTGCAAGGCTTGTCGTAAATTAATAGGATCATTTTCCTTCATCTCCATATCAGCCTCATGTTCTTGAAGATATATACTCAAATTATTTGAAATTTGAGTTCCCTTAGAACAATGGATTCCTTTTAATGGCACTTCTTCTTGAGGATATGCAATTTGACTATAGGAAGTTGAAGGATGTGAAACATTTGCTTGAACACATGAAAAAAATTAAATTACCCAATGCATTAACACTATCATCGTATTCTTCCTTAAAGTCAGTGTCTCTAACTTTATTTCCCCCATCAAATTTAATATCCTCAAAGAAATGTGCATTTGCAATTTCAAAGATACCTCTAGTACTAGGATCGTAAAATTTGAAACCCCAAAATTTTTTTGAATATTCAACAAAATAACAACTGATTGTTCAAGAGTTTAGTTTTCTTTCCTTAGGAACATACAGTCGTGCTTGAGCTGGACATCCCCGGATAGGAAGATGCTTCAAATTGGGTTTTCTTCCTGTCCATAGTTCATATGGTGTCTTTATAGTTGCTTTGGTTGGAACTCTATTAAATAAGTATATAACTGTTTTTAAGGCCTCATCCTATAAACTTATGTGAAGTGATGATTCAGCCATCATACTTCTCACCATATCTTAAAGTGTCTGATTCTGCCATTCAACAATGTCATTCATACTAGGAGTGACTGGCTTAGTGTACCGAGGGACAATTCTTGATTGTTCTAGATATCGCGCAAAACTTCTAGGACGTTGCTCACCAGATGCATCATTCCTTCCATAGAACTCTCCACCACGATATGATCTCACACGTGGAGCTGAAGTGGCGCAGGGCGGGCACGTGGCGGAGCCACGTGAGCCCACGTGGACGCCTGCGTGGGTGCAAACATGGATGCATGAACAATTGGGTTGTTAGATGATGTGCCCACGGGTTAGTGGGCCCAAGTTAGAGTATTGGGGCGTACTAGGCCCATGCGGGTGACGCAAACCCTTAAGGCGACCCTACCTTTTATACGCACATTTTCCACTCTTTTTCTCCGTGTGGGACTATGCCCCCTTTCCTTCTTTGTAGGTGACGCGAAGGCTCGAGAGGCATCAAATTAAATTGTCTTGATCGAAGAGCATCGATTGCGTGAACTTGGGTCCACCCGATCAAATATCAACGTACGTGATTAATGCGCACCGTCGATCTTAATAATGAAAATCAACGGTTGCGATCTCTCAAGGCACTCGGCTAATCGAAGAAGGACACGGGGCTTGAACAATAGAGGATGATGAAGATCGGACGGGTGATAATCCTAGGATCGTGGGATTGTGGCCCATCAAAATCGCGCAATCTCAGTCATCCAATTGTCCTTCAGCAAATCAAACGGTCCGCAATTTTCGCGATAAAATATCTATAAATAGATGTTCTTCTCTCTTTGTAACTCAACTTTTGATTAAATCGTGAAACAATTAAGCAATTTTGGAGAAAAATGTTAAGTTCTTCATAATCCCCCTGAGTTCTATACTCAATTGCGATCATATTGAGGCAGGATTGATCATGAATCATTGCAAGAATCGATCAGAGTCTCCCCTTGAACGTCGAACTCACAACAAAGAAGAAACTGAAGAAATACACTTCAATCGACGCGATTTGAAACCCAATCTTCACGTCACTTGAGTTAATAGTATGATTTGATCGTAATCCTTGCAATTTATGTAGTTTAGATTAGATTTAGAAAGGTAATCTCATTTTAGAATTCGAAACTTTCATCGTTTCGCCCAAATTTAGGTGCAAATTTTTGCTTATTTTGAAACAAGAATTTCTCCCTAATCTAACGTTCAAATTCTTTGATTTTGATTTCATTGGATTCCTTGTTTCATTATCTTTCTGTGGATATCTGATTTATAAAATTGTATCAACATTTGACCCTCCAATTTTACGTTTGACCAACAATTGTTTATTTTCAATCCAAATTTGGATCTTGACTTTCGAGAGCAATTACTCTTAAAATACAAGGTGAAATTTGACAATTTTGGTCTCTTTAGAATCCTCTAATCATTCGCTTTCTATTCATATATGAATGTCTTGATTTGGATATCATTTGGTTAGTCAATTTGATGATTTTGATCGAAGTGTTCATTTCGGGATTTTTCTGATCATTGATTTTCAATATATCATAATAAATCCAATTCTTCTCTAAAAATCATAAATTATATATCCAAATTTTCAATTTTCTCTCTAGTTTCTGAATATATAATTTTCGTAATATTTTACCCTCTTTTTCTTCTTTAATTTTATGGAAAGTCAACATCTAGTCAAAGTTAATGCTTTGACCTTGATTTTTGACTTTTCTTTGTCAAATTATCTTCTAAAATTAATAAAATATATTCTATGATATATTCATACCATTGCTATTAATTATATTTTACTTTCATTTCTTAAAATCCATAATTAAACCTATGTTTGACGAACTCAACATTCGATCAAAGTCAATCGTGTTCTTTGTGGATTGACGTGATCTTTACACTGTACTTGATTTTATATCTTTAAATCATTGTGAGTTCGAAATTATAAATTTGTTTGACCGACGATTGTGTGATTTCAACGACCGCATAAATTATTTCGTCACCTGGGCCGCGTGTTGGCGCGACATGGGTGGAGCACGGACGCGAACTAGGTGGAGCGCGGGATCAACCTATGCAGGGCGCGGGCGCGGCAAGGAGGGCGGCGAAGGGGCGACGCAGGCGCGCCAGGGGTAGGGCACGGGCGTGGCGAGCGCAGGATGCGGCGACGACGACAACCGAGGTTGCGGCAGCGGCAGGCGTGGGCGGCGGCTCACGCGGGAGGCAGCGCCGGCTGGCACGGATGGCGGTAACAGCCAAGGGCGGCGGTGGCAATTCTAGGCGGCAACGGCGGCTGACCTGGGTGGTGGCTGCCCAAGGTAAGGGCAACGACAGCAGACACGTCGGCGGTAGAGGTTTTGGTGGCAGCGGCACAAAGGTGTGCGGCGGCGGCAACGACGGCAGCGGCAGCTGTGTTTACGGCGGCGTCGGTGTGATCGCGGCAAGGGGAGGTAGCAGCGGCAGGCGCGGTGGCGACAGAAGGGCGTGCGGCGACGGCGGCGGTTGGTCTCCTTCTTTGATCTTCCGTGAGCGGTCACTCAAGGGGGAGATCACTCCCTTCTTTATCAAATGACGGTTAGGGTTTGTGGGGGGTCCCTTCCCCTCTTATAGAGCCCAAGATGGGCCGAGAGGGGAAAGGGCCCACTTGAGGCCCACGAATCTTAATAACCCAACATAAAATAAAATAAAAGGTCCACAAAGATTGGGCTTCTTAAGTGGGGCCCGAAAGGGAGGGTCCACTAAGAAACCCAAAGGGGAAGAGAGATAAGGCGGATCCGCTAAAACACATGCGGTCCGAAAAGTTATAAGCAACGGAAGGAAATATAGGTCCACGCGCGAGTGCTGGGAGTTTGGCAAGATGAAGTCCTTAGGTAATGTAGCAAAAATCGGCATCCTTTGCCTTTGCTTATCGTGGAGGCTAGACGCACGTGGGTGTCGGCTCCTCTGGCGTCATGGTGTCGTGCCTTGGTGGCGACGGGGGTCGTACGCCACTAGGGAGTAACTGTAATTACACTTATCAAGTGAAAATCTATCTTCAAAATCACTTTTTCAGGAAAGACATTAGAAAGCCATAGTATTTTTTAAGGTATTTTTTAAGGTATTGACTTTTTGCACAAAACTATACTTTTGGGATGTAAGCTAGAGGTATAATGAGTTAATTGAGGGGATCTTGAGTCACCCTTACTTGATGATGCTAATTGATATGGGGGGCTAATTTTCCAATTGAGCTATTTGTTTGTGACTCATCCATATGTTTCTTTTTTTTTGCAGTTGAGCTAGCTCATACATGAACCTAGAGAGGTTCATTAAACTGGTGCACTTTGAGTCCTTGGATATTTGAAGCAAGCTCCCAAAAAAAGACTCATATACAAGAGACATGATCATTTGTTGAGGTTTACTCAAAAGCTAGGTATGCATTGAGACCGTGGTGAAAATCTAGGTAGATCTATATGTTGGAACTTGAATATGCATCATGATTCATCAGAATAATCAGATTGATAAACCAGAATTAAACTCATATCTGGATTCACCAGATTGATCTTCATCGAAGTAAATTACTGAATCGGAGAATAGTCTTCTTGAATATCCTTGATGTAACCTCCTGATCTCTAGAGGAAATGGGATTCTCTCTTGAGGGTTATGAGCATCAGGTTATCCAAGTGGACTATGGCCTCCTATTTATAGAGATAGAGGGAAGCTTAAGCCTCTAATCAGTCATTAGTCAGCTCATTAATGACTAATGACTGATTTACTGCCTCTACACATAATTAACCTCCACACACATAAATGAATGTCATAATCCCCAGATTAAACATAATTGAATCACTTAATGGGATTAAAATGATAGCTAATCCATAATAATACATAACTATGTTCACTTAATAGAGATTAGATCTAACACTATAAACTTAATTGCATTGAGCCTTGGTATGGAAACCTATTAAGTGGTAACTTCCTAGCTCAAAAATTCAGAATCTCGTCCTAATCATTATTTGTTAGGAATTTTTGGAATAAGTTCCTTGGCTTGGGCAGGACATTGAGTTCATGTAGCAATTCCATCTAAACATCTAACATCCAAGCCAAGGATTGGATGTTAGATGAAATAATTTCTGAGATGGATTACCATATCCACAAGGATTCAGCCCACTTTTACAGGTTAGTGGAATCTTTATGCCCAAAACTCGGATTCTAGTAGTCATTAACTCTATATCTGGATAATTTACTTATCTAAGTGGTTTTGGATACCTGACGACAAAGAAGTAGAATTTTATTTACAGATCTAGTTTGGAGTTGGAGTATTGATTGATATCTTAGATGGCATATAAGATGCTGTAGATATAATTTCTACGCCGAGAGCTTTGTTTTTATACACACCCATCAAGATGTATTGTGATAATTAGCTTGTAGTTTATGTCACCAACAATCTAACCTTCCATGATGGCACCAAAAATTTGTAAGGTGGATGGTAGTTTATTTGAGACAAGGTCTTCCAAGGCCTACTCTTTACTTCATATACTTCTACATCAGAGCAATTTGTAAGTTGGACATATATCTTCACAAGAGCTTTCATGGGCAAGACTTATAATTTACTTTGTGATAAGCAGAGCATTATAGACGTCTGTGCTCTAGTTTGAGGGGCATTGTGAAGATTTGTGTTAGAGGGCCTATTTATTTCTTCTATTTTGATTATTGGATGTTGTTCTTATACCTCTTTTTAGGCCCACTTTGATGGGCCTACTTATTATTTCTTTATATATATGTCCCTTTAGACAAGATAGATTCTCACATTCTTCATTCTTCCTTATCTTCTCTCTATTCTCGCTTTTCACAAATGATCAAGTAAAAGTCAAATGGAGAATTTCTCTCTTGCACTCATTATATTTTTATTTTCTTTAAATTCATTTTGGTTTTGTGATTTTCAATAATTTAATTGTCCGACGGCCAGGTCCTCGCAGAAACTCGTCGCAATGAGATGCCGTTTCTCCTGTCTTTTTCTCTTCGTGAAGACTGAACATGGATCTCTCAGTCTGCATCCCAGGCTCCCATTCCTTCAACGGCTGCCTGAGGTTCTCATCTGCCCCCCACTATATAGTCATGAGTAATGAATTTCCTGATACGTCATTACGACAGATGATCGACATTTAGCATCATGTTTTGGTGTGTGAGAGAGAGGAAGTAGGATACTCCCGCCGCGGTGACCTAGCCACAGCGGCAGGCAGGCGATGAACGGCCTGTGGAACGCGACCGGAGCTTCATTTCCATTGCTTGGGCTAACGCAGCCACCGTCCAGTTGAAGAAGTGCTTTTCGTCGTGTCCGAGCTGCTGATCTTTGAAGTACACGCTAAAGCAACGTGAGGGATCCTGCGGAGAGTCGCAGACCGCTCTGTCGACGTCCCTGCCACGCCCCTCTGTGCCGCATCCCCGATTCGGCCGCCAGCCAATGGAACACAAACTGTCCCGAGCCTGCTGTCTCCTTCCACCCACCGGGAAAGAACTCCATAACGCTGCTGTTCTTGTCCATGAAGATCATGTTCGACAGCTGAGCTCCATGAGGGCGTAGCCAGAACGTCGGTGCCGCTCATCAGCCTCACCTGGTCGCAGAAGTTACCAACCTTCACCGCCCAGGCCACGGTCAACCGGCAGTCACCGGTGCACGCTCGCCTGAACACCTCGACGACCGCCGACTCGTTCTTGAAAGACCTCGCTCCCGTCCTCAGAAGCAGAGTGAGACGGACAGTTGTACCGTAACCCTCCTCAGAGACGTTGCAGAAAGATCTCGCCTTGCAGCGGATCGCGTCGAAGGCGCGCAGCTTCGTGACCGGCGACATGCCGCCTTTGTTGTGGCGGAACAGGACGGCTTCTTCGAAGCAGCTGGGATGGTCTAGCTTTTCTATCCTCATTTCTTCTCCAATGGACGCCTCCGCGAGTCCACTCAGCCAGGGGCTTATCTCCCTCTGGAGCCCCCCTTTCTTGTACAGAACCCATCTCGCCGGCGGCCGGCAGCCGAAGGCGTTGTACCAGGCCACATAGGGGACCACCGCGCCCATGCCGTGCCACAGGTTCTTGTAATCGTAGAAGTTCTCGGAGACATAGGTGAGACCGGAGAGGAAAACGGCACCGTCCGGCAGCGCGTCGGGCCAGGCCAGAGCATAGGAGTTTTTGGTGCCGTCGCCGCTGTGGTTACCCGCGAGGCACAGCACGCGACCACCGGTTTCCGGGGAGGGGAACCGCGCGTGCAGCGCCTGCTTCCCGTCGAAGGTGGCGTTAACCTCGGAGATGATGTTCGTTTGTCCCTCGATCGCCGGGTTTGGACCTTTGAGTGGGGTGGAAGACGACTGAGTCGCGGAGCCTCGTCCCTGGCATCGTTGAGAAGGAGACCGCAGTCTCCTCTTCTCCCCTGTAGCCTCTCCCACTGCTCGTAGAAGCTAGAGATCCGTCCCACTGCGCGGAACTCGAGGGTAAGGAGGAAGAGGAAGACGACGATCCAAGGTAACGTCCAGCGCAGAACCAGAGACAGAAACGAAAATCCGCAGGAACCGTTACTTCTTCCCCTGCCCATGGTGAAGATGGATCTCGCGTGCTCGATTCTCCTAGCTTTCCCCAATTTAGAGAAGGTTGACCAACTTATATTAAAAACCTTTCTCCCTTTTAAATTTAGGGAAGGTTGACTTGTGGTTTTGTTCTCTTTTCTTTTACATCTTTTCTCTTTTTCAAATTTTCCATCATTCTCTCCCATTCTCTTATTCACCTTTAGTGACACCGCTACTCCTCCTCTACCTTCTTGCTGTTTGTGCTACCACCAACCCTAGACGGCCAATGGTATCAGTGCTCTCCTCCTCTCTTCTTGGAGTTGCAGCAGCCACCGCCACCCCTGTTGATCTGCCATCATCGCACCTCTTAGGCACCACTACTGCCCCTTAGGGCTGTCATTGCTGCCCCTTAGGTTCATCTTCGTTGCCTCCACCCCATAGGACTATTGTCACAGCTCCTTTCAGAGGCCACCGCCCTTTCTAGGGTTACTAATGCCCCTTCCAAGACTTTGTCTATAAGGTGATGTAGTTAATTATTAAGATTGATTAATAAAGTATTATTGAGTCACTAAAGTTATTAACTAGCTAGATATATGAGCTTATAGGAACTCACACATAGGGTTAATGGATGTCTATGGATATGGACATCTCTAAGAGGGTTTTGTGAAAACTTTCAAAAACCTAGAGTCGATAAAGAGGGGGTGAGCCATTAGCTTTAAGGGGTATCCATCGAAGCCTCACTTAGAACCTACGCTCTCTTCTCTTGCCTCTACTATCATGATTTAGTATAACTAGATGGTGAAGAGATCTTCAAAGAATTGAAGAAGAGGCTCAAGAGGAGATCCAACCAACTAGAGATCATGTAGATATTTCTAGGCACTGGACATTTGAACAACTTTCAATAACTCTTCCAAGGAACCCTATAAGTGTTGATTTTGATTTGCACTAGATAATAGGGTTATATTTTAAATCCTTGATTCTAATATCTTCAATTGCGCTCGAGTTTTGTAATTAGATATTGAGGGCTTATCTAGCCTCCAATCCCAACATTCAAGTGGTCATATCAACCTTGAGACAATCACATAATTCAAGGGAATGGTCGAGATAATCAAAACAGAACCATCATGGGTCAAGTAAACTAAAAGTCAAGGTCAAACCATCAAGGTCCGAGTCAACAAAATACATGCATAATAAGGAATGTCGGCCATTCACCACATCAAATTACACCCATGTTGAATATTTCATTATTTTTTCCCGTAGACTATAGGTTAGATTAGAAATATATTCTTACACTATATAGACACACGACTCCTCAACGCTCGAGTAAATTTGCAAATGTGGGGAATCGTCGTGAGTTACTTGGATCTTCTGGCAATTTGGAGTAATTTTTACGAGTCCTCGAGTCCTTATCGAGCAAAAAACTTCAACAATACTGAACAGCAGATTTCATCTTTTAAAACAAAATCAAGTAGGAGTTTGTTGATTAGTCAACTCTTGAGCACCTCTTTTTATGGCCACCAATACCTAAAATAATTCACTAATATTTCATTGCACGTGCCATGTTTTCTATATATCAGGAATAAATACCATCAAGGAAAATCTCCACATCTTCTAACCAAGACCGTCTGATCAGTGGCCTCCTCAATACTCCTATAACTTGTAAGTTACTCCAAACAAATGTCAGGTTTTATAAATGCCGTAAACAGATGAACAGTGGGCCGCCTACTCCTTTACAGCTGGGCCCACATTCTCGTAACAACTCGGCCCATTTCGACCTCATTGATTTTTAAGTCATCCGAATATATTCATTAAATAATTCCAAATGTTTATTTTTAATTCCCATATTTAAATGGTATATAATACTTAGAGCAGGCGATCTAACAAACTCTGAAAGCTCTCTCTCTCCCTCTAACTATATCTCTCCTTTCTGCTGACGTGTCGAGGAGCGAAGATAGTAAAGGCCGGTCTAGCTTGCGATCACCGTTTCCCCTTTCCTTCGGGGATTTCTTGGCCCCCCCGATCATCAATTGGAGAGGAAGAAAGAGGAAATCGGGGGAGAATCGATCACCGCGTTTCTCCCCCCTCTTTTTTCGATGGAGATGGATAGCCTGGAGTGCGTTTCTTCTTCGGATGGTATGGATGATGATGATGCAGCCAGCATCCATCTCTCTCTCTCTTTCACCAAGGCGCACGGCGCTTGCGGAAATGGAAATATTGCTAACGGAGTTTCGGCATCTGGAATTCCCCCCTTGACTAGCGTTCACGAGCTTCTGGAATGTCCAGTTTGCACTAACTCCATGTACCCTCCGATTCATCAGGTTTGCATCTCTGTCCTGATTTACTTAGATAACGATATTTTTATCCGGGATGGATTTTTATTACTTGGATCATCCTTTGATAAACTGAGGAGATTCTGTCCGCTGAATGATTGAAGGAAACTATTTTATTTAGTGTGATTTTAAATGGAACCGATACGTGTGATGGAAACCATTTATGTTCTGATGGTCATTGTCGCTTTTAAGCGATTAAGATTTCTCTTAGATTTATAATCTAGTGTCGATGTGATGAATGTAGAATTCTCGGAAATGCCATTATAATGAAAATATTCAAGAATTGTCTGGATATGATGTAATTGTTAGTTTTACCAAAGGAAGGATGGAAGAGGACCTCATATGATGATAGAAAAAAACTGGATTTATGTGTTATTTCTTCATCCATAAAGTTTTTCTTTGGCTTTGAGTTTGTCTTTGACTTTCTTTTTGTTGAGTAACAGTGCCGAAATGGCCACACGCTCTGCTCCACATGCAAATTAAGGGTCCATAACCGCTGCCCGACCTGCCGACAAGAACTCGGCGACATCCGATGCCTGGCTCTGGAGAAGGTGGCAGAGTCCCTCGAGCTTCCCTGCAAGTATGGCCCAATGGGATGCCCGGAGATCTTCCCCTACTACAGTAAGCTCAAGCACGAGTCACATTGCGACTTCCGGCCATATAACTGCCCGTATGCCGGCTCTGAGTGCTCTATCGCTGGTGACATCCCATCTCTCGTGGCCCACTTGAGAGATGACCACAAAGTAGATATGCACTCTGGCTGCACCTTCAATCACCGTTACGTCAAGGCCAATCCTCGAGACGTCGAAAATGCCACCTGGATGCTTACTGTAAGTGATCAATTCTGTCCTCCCTAGCCCACTAGGGATTACTGGAGGGTAGGATTATGGTTTGGGTTTTCTTCCTAGCGGTGGCATTAGGATTAGATCTCTTTCTTGATCTAATCTTCCTCTGCCCTCTTTCATCCTCTAAATGCTCTTCGATCTCTTGGTTTGCTGCGATTGATCTTGCCCAAATTCTGACCTGAGGAGTTTTTTGGGGGATAGGTGTTCCATTGCTTCGGGCAATACTTTTGCTTGCACTTTGAGGCGTTTCAGCTGGGGATGGCGCCAGTTTACATGGCTTTCCTTCGGTTCATGGGGGATGAGAATGAGGCTAGGAATTATGGCTATAGCCTCGAGGTTGGTGGGTATAACAGGAAGCTGTTGTGGGAGGGAACGCCAAGGAGCATTCGAGATAGTCATAGGAAAGTCCGGGATAGTCATGATGGGCTGATCATACAGAGAAACATGGCTCTCTTCTTCTCTGGGGGAGACCGCAAAGAGCTCAAGCTTCGGGTCACAGGCCGGATTTGGAAGGAGCAGCTCGGCACGGACTCTGGCGTCTGCATCCCCAACCTTTGCACCTGATTCAAAAATATATCTACCTCTCTCTCTCACTCTCTCTCTTTCTCTCTCTCAAGTCTTAATCCATACCATCTTTCTGTTTCCTTAGCTCTCTTGTCCATCCATCTGTCCGCTTCTTTCCATCTCTCTCATCTCCCCTTGAAAACTCATGAGTGAATGTTGTGTTGCATGGTTGGTGTGTGATATGTATTCATGTATGGACTGACTAGAGATTGGCTATGAAAGAAGTGATGGAAATGGTTCTGTCATTAAAGACACAGTTTTCTTGTGATAGATCATCTGTCTTGGGGCCCGGCCCGATGGATATAGAAAGTAGTTTCCAAGAGCCCGAATGAACCCCATTTGCATTAAGAAATCAATGATTGGCCTGACTGACGTCATTCATCAGTAGAATATTATTCATCAAGTAATACTCAAACAACTTGATAAAAAATGTCGTCTGAAAGAGAGAGAGAGAGAGAGAGGGAGAGAGATATTATTCGTTGGCCCTTTTACCCTTAATTTCGGAGGTTATTCTCCTCCAGAAAATGATTTTCGTTCTCAACGTCTTTCGGCGATTGAATTCGACTGACTCGTTGCCGTAAAAGTGTCTCGCCCATTTCGGAAACCTGTTGGTTACCATTCTTAGTTCATTACTTTCCGGTTCTCCTGGATTCCGTTACGTACCTTTCCTTTTTTTTGGTCGATCCGCCTCGCCTGTTTATCGTCGTGGATGATATCTTTGAAGACTCGGATTAGATTTGAAGCTGCTATTGTGTCATCTTTCTGTGCCCTTCGTTCGATCGGTTTACTCTCGTTGATTTTCTCTTCTTATTGAATCTGAAATCTAGAACAATCGGACTCCTGATCTGTGAATAACTTGATAAACTTTTGCTTTTCTTATTTACCAATCAACTATGAACAATTTGCGCATCCTTGTTAAATCTCCCCCGTTCTTTCTCTGCAGAGATTTAAGAATATTAAGGCTCCGCCAATTCTCTCACAAAAGATTTCTTGCCTGTTTATGGGTTGCATATCATCGACGCACACAAAACGCGCACCTGGATATGAGGAGCCCAACATCCTCGCCTCTGAAACTTTCTGTAAGTATCTTCTAACCTCAATGAATTAAGCAACTTACGTCTAATAGTAAATTTCCAAATTACTGATTTATGTCTTAAATGCATGAATTCTTGGTAGTTACTGTGAGTGAGGTGCACGCGCTCTACGAACTGTTTAAGAAGATAAGCTGTTCGATAATAAAAGACGGATTAATTCACAAGGTAGTATATTCTTCTCCCTCTTGTTCTGAATTTTCCTGGAGAGAATTTCTGATGTGTTTTATTCTCTCACTAGGAGGAATTTCTTCTGGCGCTCTTCAGAAATAGCAACAATAGAAATCTGTTCGCTGATAGGGTAATCTCTCGATCTCAATCTCTAACTATACATCCAACCGTCCCACCTATGCATTTGAGATAAATCTATTTATCTCATATCAGCAAAACAAATGAATGAAATAAGATTTACCTTTAAAATGTCCATTTTCGCAGGTATTCGATCTGTTTGACATAAAGCGCAACGGTGTGATTGAATTCGGAGAGTTCGTCAGATCCCTGAATGTTTTCCATCCAGGAGCTCCAATAGCCGACAAAATCGCATGTAAGAAGTTTCCATCCTCATGAATATTTTCTTAAACTTTATCTTTTCCTCTTCCTGTATCGGAATTTTGTTTTTCTTTTAATTTTAATTTTCCTGACAGTCGCCTTCAGACTGTACGATCTGAGACAGACTGGATGCATCGAACGAGAAGAGGTGAGCAATGCAAACTCTTCCACTGCGAACAATTTGCTGCTGAATTTTTATGATTTTTTATGAATTTTTATGATAACTGAAAAAAAGATACCTTGACAGTTTATTCGGTATTTGTAATCAACAGCTGAAAGAGATGGTCCTCGCACTTCTCAATGAATCAGATCTGCTGCTTTCTGATGACGTCATAGAACAAATCGTGGAAAAGGTAATTAAGTAATTACTTTTAATTCAATCTTTAATCGTGATATCTTTTAAGAGCTATTTTTCTCGTGTAGACTTTTAGTGAGGCAGATGCCAAAGGAGATGGAAGAATTGACCTAGACGAGTGGAAAGATTTTGTGGCCAAAAACCCGTCCCTTCTGAAGAACATGACGCTACCATACTTGAAGTGAGTTCTTTTACATAGCTCATCAGGTTGAACTTCTTGGTGAAGAGAAGGGATCATTCACGGTTGTTAAGTTACAGATGCAAGCCATGGGCTCTCTCTCCCCTCCCTTTTTTTGGGGAACCAGCTCTTCCTCTCCCCCTCCCCCTCCCCCTCCCCCTCCCCTTTTCGGAATCCATATCTCTCTCCCCCATTTTTTGGGATCAATTATCCTATCCCTCTCACCTCTTTCTGGGGTGCCATTGTACCTTTTTGCGTCCCCCCTCTCTGTCTCTTTCCCTTTTCTGGTATTCATCTCTATTCCATCCCATTTTGTGGTCCATCTCTCTCTCGCAGAGTATTTTTTCGGGTTCATCAATCTATTTAACTCTCCCTACCCTTTTCCGGGTCCATCTCTCTCTCTCTCTACCCTTTTTCGGGTCCATCCCTCTCTCTCTCTCCTCCCCCCCGACAAAAAAAAGAAATGCACGTCCATTAGTTGACTGATAAATAAGGTGATATTGCCCACGCAGGGACATAACTCTGGCATTCCCAAGTTTTGTCACAAACGCCGATGAAGTTGACGTCAGCAGCTAGGAAAACCAAAAAGCCCTTACCGGCTCCCGGTCTTCTCCATCCTAGACCGAAGATGTAAGTTATAATCTTTCATCCTGCCGAGGCAAAATGTTTTGGATAAGCGGTGGTTTTCTTCCCTTCTGAATATATTCCTTATAAAATGTTTTCGCCAAAAGTCCACGCCTGTAGCTTCATATTTCCCGATGCGCAAGGTAGCACTCAAAATATGCAAAAGCCAGAAAGCTAACTTCCTTCGGTTAAACAAGTCAACGTGGGGTCTTCAAGGTCTGCACAGTTTGACTTCTGTCAGTTTCGTAGCGAGTCTGAAGGAACCAATTTTCACAGAAAGAAAAAAAAATCTGAAGGAACTAATTACGGGAACAAATGGTTGTCTTGTACCTGAGTCATATACCGCATACCGTTGTCGTGGTGTTGCAATGATTCTTGTTTTTTGTTTTCAAATAAACCTTTGGCATTTTTCAATAGAATTTCTTCTCTTTTAACATCTTCAGATAATCTCTCCCTCTTCCAGTATAGACGATTAACTTCTTCCTTAGATTCAACGATATGGAGTGGTAGTTTTGGAAAATCAGAACTCAGTGGAAATCTCACGGCAACCTCTTCCCTGCAACAACGTTTTTTGAAGCCAGAACTACGATGTTTATGGATGTTTAAGTAGTTTTTTGAAGCCAGAACTACAAGGTTTAGGGATTTTAAAGTAGTTTTTACTGGGTGTTACACTTGTGGAAGTCATATCGCTCTTTTGTATAAACCTAAAAAAATTCCAATCAAGGAAAAAGAGAAGGCAGAGATGGGATAGACCAATTATAAATATACCTGAAACCATGGGAGAGAAACCCTGGTCTTTTCATTATTATCCCATCAAGAGAAATGGCACCATCTTTAATGTATGGAATTGCACGTAGCATCTCTGATCTTGTTCTATACACTTGAAGATGGGAAAATAAGCTGAAAAACAAAGTCTCCCGGAGACCCCTCCCATCGGTGGTGATGCAAGACAGGTGAACTGGATCCACATAAATCATGTTCACTGCAAACCCTAGAAATCCTGTAGGAGATTCACCTTCGGGTGTTGTAGGTTTCAGTAAATTAAGTCTCCTCTGAGGGTCATTGGAGAAAAATTCACCAGAATACATCCTGCAACAACAATTTGTTGGCAACCATATGAAATTGAAAAAGTTCTATTTATTTTTTAATTTTCTTGCCTTAGATTTTCGAGATAAATAGCAAGAAATCTCCCATCTAGGGTTCTCCCAATATAAGAGCCGAGCGCATGGAGTCCAGCACTTCTATCAATAATACCATTTTCATCGTAGTCCTCAAGAACTTTCATGCTTTGAAAATTTTTGCAAACTACAGCCATCATTGTTTCCAAACCCAAGAATTCTGCAAGGAGTCTGGCCATCCAGAAAAGTCAATGCCATAGAGGAAACTATATGGTAAATAAGATTGACCTGCTTAAATTATCATCGTTGACTTTTCCCAGAGTTGCCACCACGCCGAGCACATCTTTGGTAAGTTGAACCGACGGTAATAAAGAATGATGAATTTTCAAGCTGCATATGATGGCCGCTGCTGATCTCTCATGGCTTAATAAGCAGTTGACTGTTTGCCTCTCTGAATTTTGACTTTCTGAAGCATTCCGCTCTTCATCGGCTGACATGGAAACGATGAATGATCCGTAGGCAACTAAGATAAAAACAGTATCAGTGCTGAGATAATTACGCCCACCACTGGAGTTCGATGAAATTACCTTTCTTTTTGCGGATTGATTCATCTAATTTGTTGATTTGATTCTTCAAAGTCCTGATATTGTTCTCATGATGCTTGACTTTCAGTCCTAACCTCTTGATTTCATCATTAAACGACTACCGAAGAGAAGATCGAGAAATGAGAAGAAAGAGATATGCAATTACTCATACTAGATGCATTTTAAATTGAAGAACAAATCATGAAATTATAAGAATGGAATCTGACGAACCTGAGAATGAGAGATTAAATCCTTCATCTTCATAACACTCGCAACCAAGTTCTTATCATCTGACATTGTAGTGAATATCCCAAGTTTGCATCAGGGATCTCTGAAGAAATGAACGTACGATTAAATTCGAGATCATTGAGAAATAGCGATAAGAACAGTTCCCACATTCAAGAAAATCTTTTATCTGTCGCTCCACATTCTTTATTAGACGAGAAAAAGCATTGGCAAATGAAATATCGAGATGATACACCCGATCAAACAAAAAACTAGTAAAACCGAATGGAAAATCCCAAGGTTCTAAAGAGACACTAAAGCCGCTGCAGGAAAAAAAGTCATTTCCAGAATCCAAAAAACGAATGCCGCTACACGAGAGAAAGAGCCAACGATGTTCCGTCTTTTCGACGCGTATCCATGAATCAAACGACATTGTTTTTCATGCCGAATGAGCGAACAGAAAGAAGTTCTTCAAGGAACAAGCAAACCTACACTTCATTGGTTAGTAAGGAAAAAGGAGAAACGGAAGAAGCCATCAGTCTTTCTCGTTCAAAAACATTGAAACGGCCCCCGACCTGCTCCCAAATAGACGCGCGGTTGACGGCTTTCCTCCGACCACTCGCATGCACATAAGCTCCTGGCACGATTTTCCGAACGCCCCCTGCCGTCATTTTGAAGTATGGCATTTTCAAAAACACCCTTAATACTAAAACTTTTAATATACACCCCTTCTAGATAAAAATTAGGATTATGCCTTTAACTCTGGCTTTGTTTTTGGAAGCTCGACCTCGGATTTTTTGTAAAACGGTGTAATACTAGAATGGGAGTGTCAAGTAAAATAACCAAGATATCCGTTTATTGAATAGCAACTAAAATATTTGTAAACTCTAAAACTATGCTA
The DNA here is from genome assembly GCA_024174645.1 of Lemna minuta. Lineage (NCBI taxonomy): Eukaryota > Viridiplantae > Streptophyta > Magnoliopsida > Alismatales > Araceae > Lemna > Lemna minuta. The sequence goes on from CM044116.1 coordinate 7,985,508, forward strand.
AAGCTAATGAATCATTATTCTATCAATTAGATGAAATGATAGGGAAAAATAGCAAAAGGAACGAGAAGTGTGAATAGTTGAACCCTTAGTTGGAGTCTAAGAAAAGTTCACATGTTGCCATTTTGTTGAGGTTAAAAAGGCAGCTAAAGGAATAAGTCTCATGCGAGAGCAAGACCCTGATGGGCTAACCCACTTGAGCCACACTCTAACACTTCTCCTCGAGCTAAAGAGTATAGATCAAACATGTGGAGCTTGGTGCCCAAAGAGTGGTAAGATTTCTCTTTTATGATCTTGGTGAAGATATTGCCTAGCTAGTTAGAGGAAGGAGTTTATGGAGCTGTAATGACCCTCTTTCACACCTTGTCAAGAATGAAGTGATAGCCATTCTTCGTATACTTTTTAGGATTCCCAGTAATGAAGATGTCAACATAGTTTCTACACTACATAAGTATGGGCATCTAAGTCGTAACGGATGGATATTATGTGGCCTATTAGCCAATCACACTTCCATGTATCTTGTTTACATTCATTAAAATTAAATTTATTCAATGTCAATGAATAAACATTGTCTGATGTTTGTAATGAAGTCCATTAGCATATATAATGACTAAGTAAATTATGATGAAATCATAATACAATGATTACTAGTCTTTAAACATATATTCTAAACATTCATATTCGTGGGATACTTGATAGGGATATTAAACTATCCGAAAAGAATACCGCTATTTGATCTAACTCATATGATGAGTATGGTTGATCTTCTAGCCAATCGATGTGGAGACACTGAAGATAGATAGTGGGTACTCTTTGGAGAAAGAGTTCACTACAGTGATCCGTATGAATCCCTGAATGGTATTATGCCTAACTTTCAATCAGGTTGATTCATGACACGGTTGTGTATGTGGTCCTTTAACTTTAAATACCAAAAGACATCTCGTGGATGAATGATCGTGCTTTGATTATGACATACGAATCCTTAGCCACGGGATATCTAAAACGTCATATATTAGATGCGATATGAAGTCCTCGAAGATGATTGTGTGGTCAAGATGGGATCATCCACCCTCAGTATTTGAGGAGACTAACTCAAGGAATGAGATGCGATAAAATCTTTGGCCAAGATAGTGGGAATATCAAAAGGAGTTCCTAATGATTTCCTACATGCATTAGTACTAACTTGAGTGACTGATAACATGCTAAATTAATATGATAAAATATGATTATTAATGCATATTAAGGCATAAATGATTTCATTTTCATCCATGTTATCATATTTATGTGTATTTTTCTATCATTCCATGAAAGTCATTATAATCTCAAAAATACTTTAAATTAGGGTTAAATATGATGATTTAAAAATAAATAACCCATCTTTACATGAGATTATAGAGGTGTTTAAAGTTAAAATAATGAGCGAAAATGTTTTATAAACATTTATTTATATTTTGTTAAGTTAAAATCATTAATAAATAAATGTATTTTTTATTTTTTAAACATTTATTTTTGAAATGAAAATTAAAAATCTCATTATTTATTAATTTTGACTCTTTAGAATGATAGATAATTGATTTTCGGATCAAATGAAAGAAATTTGGATTAATTTGGAATTATATTTTAAAAGTTATGAATTTTCTAATTTTTAGGGATTTTTTTTGGATTTTTATGAATTAATTTTGCAGTTTTTAATGTTAAAAACGATTTAAAAAATGGCAAAAAGGGTTTAATTTTCATGCGGGGCCACGTGGATGCGACGTGGCACTCAGGGCCACGTGGCAACGCCACACGGGCCCACGCGAGCGCCTACGTGGCGCATAAGTGACACATGTGCATTATTTATATTTATCGTAAATATAGGGTTTATCTTACATATAAGTCTTCCGATTATCAGAAGATGATTATTATCCCTCTTATTCCGTCGCGTATTATAAACCTGCCCCCTTCTTTTAATTTTCTCCGTGTGGGACTAAATTCCATGTAGTTTTTAAATGTGCAGGTGACGTGGCTGAAGGTGGATCGTCGGATCGAACGACGGACCACACGATAGGCGTGGATCGCATGGACGCGCGGACCACTGATCGTGATCAAAAGCACGTGCTTTAATAAAGGGATTATAACGGTCATGATTTAATCACGCGGGGTGCATCCGGACCGTCAGATCGCAATCCAAGGGGCGAAAACTCATGCCTTTTATAACGCATCTCATCAAGCTTCATCCGGACCGTCCATCAAGATCGGATGGCTGCGACTTAATTGAAACGGTCCACGATGGACCGTTACATTGTAACCGTCAATCGTTTCGATCGGATGGATACGCCCAAATAGCCTATAAATAAGGCATGTTCTTCCGATTTGTAAGCATTCAAGTTAGAAATCAATCCAATTGATCTGTTTAGACACCTCCCTTATCGAATCTCTCAATTCTAGGCTCCTCTACACTCATTTCCGCATCCATGGAGGGCAAGAACTCGAGATTTGGTTGAGTAGAGAAGGAGAAATCGACGCTTGAATCTCCACATCGCGTTCTTCATGTTTTCGACGATTAAGAGGTTTAATCGTGTTAATTTGATCACTATTTGGGATTAGTGGAAGCGGTTTTTCATAATATATCATCCAATCATGTTTAATTTCAATTTAGATTAGGATTTCAAGTTTAATTTGGTTTAATTTTAGTTAATTTTGACCCTTATTTACCATTATACCCCTCAATTCACTATTAAATCATCAAATTGGTAAGTTCGGAAATATTTTTGACACGAGACCGTGTGCAATAGACGATCTCACATTATCGTCTCATCAGTGACCAATTAGGGTTTGATAGTTGACCATATGCTAAGTCATTCATAAGTTTCATGTGTATGAAGGATAATACATACATAATAACTGATGACAGAAAGGTTACATTAGGGAGTTTTCATATACTTTATATCGTCAAGAGTATGTGGTGTATCTTGGAATGCAACAAGCTAGCAACTCAACCTCTCAATTTGGTTAAATCAATCCTTCATTAATTAATCTATATGTTGATATAAATAATTAATTAAGGTTGACCAATAAGGTGTTCTTAGGTCTATAAAGTTATTACCTAGTGAGATATATAGATCTAAAGGGTGACACATATAAATTCTATGGATGTTGGTGGATATATATATATATAATTATGAGGATATTTATGAAAAATTCACATACCAAATGTCGATAAATAGGAGGAGAACGACCACAATTCAAGGTGCCCATGCAAGTCTTGTGAGAATTTTCTCTTTTCTTATTTTTCTCTCTTAGTAAATATCTTTAAAGAGGAGATCAAACCATTCATAGATCGTATGGATACCTCTAGAAGCTAGACACTTGAATAGCTTCAAGAAATCCTTTAAGAGAACCCTATAAGTATGTTTTCTCATGTATTCTAGATGATAGGATCATCTGTTCTTAGTGCCTTGGTGTTTTGAATATCTGATTCAATGTATTTAGTTGTACTTGATGTTTTGATCAAAAAATTAGAAGGCTTATCAACCTCAAAACCCAACAAATAACAGTAGCCAAATATTTGAATAGAGAATTTGACATGAAACCTATTGCTAGATACAAAATACAAATAGAGTACTGATTCCTAAGAAGTTACATGCATTCAACCTCCTACTAAATAATGTTCTTCAAAGGAACATACTCACTAGGATACACAACTAGATGTTCATGGAGATTTAATTAGTTGCTACCAATATGTTAAGAATGAACACCAAAAGGAGGTATTTAAGCCCATTGGTATAAAGTTATATAGAGATCTTTTAATTTTCTATTATCTTCTTATATTTAAAAGCATAAATAAATCATCCATTAATTAATCAATTAGATCTAAAAATCATCAAAATTTCATGTTTTACAATGATTCATCAACATAAAAAAAGTAATATGTGAATAAACAATTCATAGATGAAGTTAATTGTGTATGAACTACACATTTTGACATCAACAACCTCTTCAAGAAGCGGCAATGACCTCTCTAATAGAATTCTTGTTGGGCTCTGAGGTCAATAAGCCTTCCAAAATTTTGATCAAAACATCAAGTCCAAAAAAATATATTGAATCGGATATTCAAAACATTGAGGCAACAAGTCAAAATATGAAAGGTAGTAATTCATATAGCTAAAGGTAGTGATTTAGAATGTCAAATATATTTATAAAGTCAAAGTTAGAAAATCAAAGTCCAATGAGATTAACATGGAGATAAAAAAAACAAAAATTCACAAAATTCAACGACAAACAATCCAAGTAAAGGTAGAAAAAACCAAGTGAAATTCAAGGTCAAAGTCAAGGATAATTTCTTTTCATATTTCATTATAATTTTTACTTCATTTGTGTTTACTTTAGTTAAGTCAATTTTTGCTATCTTACTTGTCCCCTATGCTTGCTATTGACTGACTTAGAAGAGTTTAAGGATGACTTGGAGATGTAGGTTATACCCTGGAGTCACATTGAATCATGCTTACCCATGAATGTAAGAGGATGACTCATAGTGAGTCAAATCTAGTACTAGGTCAAGTATGGGGAGTTGATTGAAAAGTTCAAGTGATGTGTTCTTGTCTTTTATCATGCAATATCTGTGAAGCCAAGGTCAAAGGACCAACTTGGAGTGGGCATGGATAGGAGACAAGGCTCAAAGATCTTAGAGAGATGAGCTAGCCCAAAGGGAGTAGGGAGAACAAAAAGCAAAACTCTAGGAGTCTAACCGTGCAAGATGTTAAGGTTCTAGGGCCAAAGTGATATCGAATGGAGTAGGGTCAGCTTATAGTGCGTGCGGAATGCCCAAATGGTCTCTATTAAAACTGCAATCATCTAATGATTGCTAGAAATTTTTTGGAGTTAGTTGGATTCCCAAGAAAATGGGTGTATATGATCCAAGGTCACATAAGCATGGTATCAAATATCTCGCCTACTAAGTAATATGAACTGTGTGAAATATCAAGAAATCTGTGAGTAACATAAAATTATAAAGAAAACAACAAAATTGATTTACCTTTAAATTAACTACAAGATCCTAAAAAAATTGACAACTTTGGTAAAATGGAATGATATGTTCAATACACATGAATTTCAAGATAACGTGTATTAAGATGATATACATTGAATATTAAAGTAAGTTCATAATCATGTAAGTACATTTATAAAATTCATGCTATCAGACCTTACACCGCGAGGGGGAGAGAGAAGAGAGGAAAAAGAAGAGAGAAAGAGAGTGAATGCTGGTGTTGAGCATTAAGAAAAAAAATGTGATTGTTGATCATATAGAGAAATCATCGCAGTAAATGTTTCTAAGGAGATGTTATCAAAGAATTTCCAAGAAGATTGTGGGGGAGCGACAACTACTCGATTATATTTTGATATAGGCAAAGCCTTCACAGCACTAAAAAGGAGATTGATGGCGAGGGTAACCATGCAAACATGCAAAGAAAAAGATGACAAGAATGAAAGTGCTTATTGTTCAAAAGAGGTATTGAGACAAATTACAAATGATCAAAATACATCTAGAATAGAAATTACTGAAAGACCCCCAAATGTTAACAATATCAGAATAAATTAATTGAAACGTTTCTAAGACTGAAACCTTATGAAAATGAAAATTTTGTATATTCATAGTTAAGCCTACTTTCGTGTAAGAGTGCAAAAATTTATGTCAATGTGTCATCCACCATTCCGATTTTAGACGTGAGAAAAATTTTTCTAGAATTGATAATTCAACACACTTTTGTGATAGTGTGCTAAAAAAATTTATATGTCATCCACACTCTAGATTCAAGCTATGAATTTGTCTTCCACACTCTAGATCGTCCACACTCTTGATTCAAGATAAATACAAATCTATATGTCGTCCACATGCTTTCATGTTAATTTGTCAAAAGAAAATCTTTATGCCATCCACAGCTGAGATCCAAGACATGAAATAAGTCAACAGTAGAAAAGGTTTGACTGCGACATTTTTCTACAAAACGTGTGTTCTATTAAATCGAGAAAGCCAATCCCACAATTTTCAAGGAGGAAAATGCATATGGAAAAGGAGAAGTTAAGATTATGAAAAAAGGCAAATATAATGAAGAGATGCAAAGATCCAAGTGAATATAAATATGGATAGTTTTGACATCGAAGAGGAAATGGATGGAGTTCAGATAGTGATAATAATAAGAGGATGAGGAGAAGAAGAAACAAGAGGAGAAGAAACAATTAATGTCAAGAGAAAAATGTCAATCAACATCTTTTATCAAGCCAAAGAGAAGCCAAGGCAACGAGAAGATCTACCAAAACTTCAGTTGCAATGAAAATTTCCATAAACAAGCAAGAGAGGGAAAGGCCCGAGTTTTGAAAGAATATTTCCCTAAGCATATATGAGGTGAAACTAGAAGCCGAAGCAAAAAGAGTTGGAAAATCAGTGAAGAAGACCAATTTCAATCTACAATCAAGTATATCAATGCTACAAGTCTTGAAATATAAAACAAGGAAAGATGTAAGCGGCGAGAAGCAAAACATTCAAGTCAATGAGGAGGAAAAGCTTCTTTTTTTTTTGCTCAAAGCGAGAAATCAAGTCATGAATCTCCATGTAGAATTGTCAAAAGTCAACACCACAAGTTTTAAAAGCTTCCAAGGATAGACGGGAATGCTCCAAGAGAGGAATGGGCTAAGGAAGACCATTAGTCACTCGGAGTTTTGGGAGAGAGAAGAAAGAATCGATGGTTTATGCATTTAAAGCACCTATAAAAATAGAAACATGACTACCTTCATCTTCCATCCTATCCCCTATAAAAAGGGGTCAAAGGTTCCTCAATAAAATCATCAAAGCAATCAATCATCTTTCTCTTTACATAGAAGATCAAGATCTTTGCGAGATCGCAACAAAAAAAATCAAGGTGAGAAGAGATCAAGCGAGAAATAACCATCTACATCCAGAAAAGTCAATGCCAATAGCAGTAAATTTTGACAGGAAAAATGGAGATGCAGATGAAGGGAAGGGCATTAGGATAAGAGAAAGACAAGCCAAGAGGCAGAGCAACGATTATGATCGTCTTCATCTGCCACAACGTCTTGTTTTGTTTGCCATGCAAGGTTCTCCCACCCACCCATGGGGAAGGATAGAATTTGTCGAATTCTGCGGGGTGTTGAGAAAAGCAAACACTTCAGAGTATAAACATAATAAATGATTGTACTGGATAATAAATAAATCATGTCTTCGTGATGAAGAAAGAACTGTCGTGATGAAGACAGAACTGTCGTGATGAAGACAGAACTGTTTTGAGTCTATGAGTAGGGATTCCCAGAGCAGAGTCTGACTGCAGAACTTCTCAAGATGCGAAAGCTGGCTTGCTCCTCCTTCCTCGCCCTTCATCTTCTCTTCACGAGCTTCATGATCGCCCCTAGTTTCGGGATTGAATCCCCTCAATTCACTGTCATCCATACTGAGTCGGACTTCGAGTTGCGGCTTTACCGGGCGGCTTCATGGGTTTCTGCGACGTCGGCCGAGTTGTCTTTTGAGAAGGCCACGAAGACGGGCTTTCACCGGTATATTTCCTTTCTGTTTAACTATTCTTTGTTCAAACATTTTATGAAAATCTAAATATTCTACCATGGGTTAGTCCTTGGATATGTCGGGGGTCGGATGATTTCTTTAAAGATTGGTCGGGAGGAGGTTGCCGATTTGTTTTATTTTTAAAATTTGGGACGTTAAGTAGTGATTGAAGGTTTATGCCAATTTATTTGATAGTTTGCCGCTTCACTTTTAGTACAGAGGAAATCGATAAATTTCTTTAATTTCTTGGCGTCTAATGCTTTTGTCTTAAGTCCCGGTGTATGGAAATCTTTCTTTAGGAGCTGGGGAGTAATGTTATTTTCTGTGCCAGTGTTTGCTCTTTATCTCTGTAAACAAAAAGTAATGGACTGATCTTGCCGTCTGAAATTTCAATAAATACAAGAAATGCCATCTATTTCCTCTGGCGAGATTATGATGAGTACGAGGTTGACCTTTTGGAATGACATGGACTTTTACCATCACTAAGATGAAGACTTATATCTGCGTTTTTTTGCAAGTTCTTTTGGGGAACCAATTTATTTTCCATGCTCGACATACGTATAGTTTAAACTAGGGTCTGATCTCACTGATGTTGAAATGTGCACTAATTATTAGAGGATATTGATCGCATTTTGCCTCTTATGCAAATGAGTCAAGCCATCGATGTAAAAAGTCATGGTTTACTGAGTTGCATGAGAAATGATTTATCTTGTTTCTCGACACCATATGTTGATGTGACCATCTGTTTCCATTCTACCTAAAAAATTTAATGTTTATATTTGGATTCGCCTTCCCTCATCATTTAAACATCATATTTGTTCTTTCTGAACAATTTTTCTCCTTCATTCAAACTAGTTTATTTTATTTTAAGCTCAAATCTATGAAATATTACCATTTTCCAGAAAACACCTGTGAAATTTCACTGGACATCTTCCATGGGGTTGAAATTCTCCCCCTCTATGTGTATTTCAATATCTCAATCAGATTATTTACGAGCATCTGGTTTTGTGCCTTCATGTAGACTTTTCCAGTATATTCAAGGAGCCAACCTCAACAATTCACGGATCGCCATGACCTCACCAGTCCTCACGAGAATCATTCCTGGTGCAGGACCCCTCCACTCCTTCATCTACACCATAAGCTTCTACCTTCCAGTCAAATTCCAGGAGGCTCCACCAATCCCCCTCCCAGAGTTGCACCTCCAGACTGAGGCATGGCCAAGCTACTGTGCTGCTGTGCGGCGCTTCTCTGGCTTTGCTCGAGATGGGAATGTCGCCTCTGAGGCAGCAGCACTGGCTGCTAGCTTGGCCAAGACTCCCTGGGGTAATGCCACTGGCGCCTCCACCAATGGATACTCTATTGGGCAGTATGATTCTCCCTTTCGAATTTTTGGGCGACATAATGAGGTCTGGGTTGAGATTGACAGTTGTGAAGTTTCTTCTATTTAGAGAGATAAAACTCTCTTCGAGAGAACTAAAGTTCATCTTGGTTGTTCTTGAAATTTATGTACCTGTTTCACAGTCAATATATAAGTATGACACTATCTTGTGACTAGGTTCATTATCCTGTTGCCTGCCTCAAGTGTTAATCCACCAGTGCTATTGAATTGCATCCCATCAATGCTCCAAAAATCATGCCTGCTTATCGGTTTAGTGCTAGTGAATCACTGAGGAGAAGTTCCATGATTCTCTCTTAGTTGTGATATCAACTAAGAGGGGTCATGAATAGAACAGGTTCCAAATCACGATCGATTCCTTTTTCTCACGCTTGTCTTTTTCCATCACATTTCACTAATAACTCAGCCCTGTCTTCTTCCATCACATGTAACCTTCTGCTATCTAATACTATATAATCATTGCTTCTGGAAACTGATCAAGAGTTTAGTCATTCCTTGACATTCTCTAGGTTTTGTCAATCCACACTTGTCAGTTATTCAATATCTAAGGAGATATTTCAGTCAATAGTTTGCATGGATAGTGAATGGATAGATGACACACCAGCAGATATCACTACGTAGGCATATGCCTAAGGAAACATGATATCCTTGTTATCCTCATAAAAAATATTATTCAAGATTTGTTTAGATTTGTCAACTTCTTGTTACAGTAGGCATTTTCAGAATTCCCCTTATAAAAAAACTTAAACAATTCTCCATAGCCATGATTAAGAGCCTCTTCGCTATTTAGACCTAGATGGCAAAAATTGCCATCACTGCAAGAGAGGGGAGAGAGAGAGAGAGAGAGAGAGCTCAAATAGAGTAAAATTGGGCATGGCCGTTGGATCGTCGCTTCATCTTCAATGAATAACTGAAATGAAATGTCAAGAATTCGGATTTATGCTATTAAGTCGTGGCCGTTGATTTGAGATGGAGTGCCAAGATTTTTTCATGTAGATGCATGAAGATGATTCACCAACGGATTTCGCTTGTCAGATCTTCCTTTGACGCCTTAGATTGTGCCAAGTATGTCAGGAAGCCCATTGGGTACATTAAAACTATACCATTATAACTCCCCTAATGGATGGCTCAGATTTGTCGACACTTATAAAGTGAGTTGACACCCAATGAAAAACCGCAATGTACCCTCGTCTTTAAGGGACCATCACTGGTTTAGATTAGATCTCCTTCTTCATGCTGATCGAAGGCTCCCTATTATGCCACGTCACTTGCAAAAAACTTTAATCCCACGTTAAAAATATTAAACTTATTTAATTGGGTATCAATAGGATGGTGGGTTTATTAGGTAATTTTGGCCCATCAAGGGCACTTAACAATAATACTCCCCTTAAACGGTGCCCCGCGTGTGCCACGTGTGCACCACATGGCACACTCACACGTTGCCGCATGGTGACATGCAAACGTGCACGCCACTTCAGCTGCCACGTCAAGCCACAAAATAAAAATAAACTTTTTCAAATTTTTCTAAAAATAAATCTATAAATATTCAAAATAAATTCCAAAATTCTTAAAAATCCCTTAATAATTAGACAAATTCATATCTTTTAAAATACAACTCCTCTTTAATTGATATTTTTCTTAAAAAATTAAATAATCTATCAGTCTACACAATTTAATTTAATAAATAACAAGAGAATAAATATTTAACTCCAAAATGCACTAAAGTTATTTAAGAAAATAAAAGTACAAAATTTTAGAGTGCATATGAACATATTTTTCTCTTATTACTATGGATTTAGAACTCAAATAAAATTTCAAATAAGATTATGTTAATCTACTTAAAATTGAACTTTTGATTTAAATATGATTAGCCTAAAAATAATGCATTTTGACATTTTTGATATCAATTGCATAAAATGATGATATGGACCCAAAGTATGATAACATGCATAAGAATGGTATAAATTATGCCTTACATGTACTGATAATCATGTAGTTACAAGTAAATATTATATGTTATCAGGTATATGGCCATAGAGGGTCACACACATGAGATTTATATTGTTTTCTAGATACAAACATGATTATGAGGGTTTTTATGAAAATTTTACATAAATAATGTCTATAAATAAGGGGACACAACTCAAGGTTGGTAGATATTACATAACCACAACTCAAGCTAGCAATACAAACCTTGTGGAAATTCTCTCCTTTATTCTCTTTCTCTCTTGATGAAGAGTATTAAAGAGGAGATCTAATTGTTTGGTGACTCTAGACAGTTAAACATCTTTGAGAACTCCTTCAAGGAACCCTATAAGTATGAATTCAAATCTATATTAGATTATAAGATCATTAGTTCTTTGCATCTCGATGTTTTGAAATATTTGATTTAATGTATTTTGTTGTGTTTGATGTTTGATTGAAAGTTTTAGAGGGCTTATTGAAGAGACTTGACCACGAGGTCATTGATTTCACACGATCTTGTGTCAAAAATAAAACCAAACTAACCAATTTAATGATTTCATAACAAATTGAGGGGTATAATGGTAAATAAGGGTCAAATCCACAGGGAAATAAGGAAATTCGTGATGTATTCTTCGAAAATTGATCAAATCGGATGATGAATTGATGACAAAAATTAGGAAAAATGGTAAATTATGAAAGAGAACTTCAAACGATTCCATAGAATCAAGAATCATTGAATTTGGTCTTGATTTCACGGAGAAATTGAAGATCGAAGTGGAGAGAAATTTTCGAACGAAGAAATCGCGAAATTGACTTAAATTAAACTAAATTGAACTTGAAATCCTAATCTAAATTTAAATTAAACATGATAGGAAGGTAGATTATGAAAAACCGCTTCCACTATTCCCAAATCGCGATCAAATCGATGCGATTAAATCGCTTAATTGCTTAGAACACGAAGAACGAGAGGAGGAGATTCAAGCGTCGATTTCTCCTAATCTATTCAACCAAATCTTGATCTCAAAGGCTCCGGAGGTGCGGAAATGAGAGTAGAACACGATGGGATCAAGAGAAACGAGAGGGGAGGTGTCTAGACAGATCAATTGCTTTGATTTCCAACTCGAATGGTTTACAATTCGGAAGAACACCTCGTTTTGTAGGAATTTTGGGCGTAACCGTACAATCAAAACGATCGACGATCACGATGGAACAGTCCATTGTGGACCGTTTCAAAAATGTTGTGGCCGTCTGATCTTGATGAAGGGCTCAGATTGATCCACGTGAATAAGCGTTTAAAAACGCATCCTCTTGCCGCCGTTGGATCACGATCCAACGCTCTAGATCCCATCTCGCACGCTAAGTCCACACCGTTATAACGCTTCAATTAAGGCACGTGCGCTTGATGGTGAATCCGGTGGACCATGAGTCCACACGATCCTCGCGCGCTAATTGGTGAGCCCTCGATCTGGTGCTCCTTATTTAGCCACGTCACCTGCATTCCAAATAACTCTGTGGAACTTAGTCCCACACGGAGAAAATTAAAAGGAGGCATCGGGTTTATAATGTGCGGCGTATTTAGGGCATTAATAATCCCTTCAGATAAACGGAAGACTATATATTATAAACTATATATAAGTAAATATAAATAATGTGTATCCGTCACATCGTCGTTTAGGCGCCACGTGGGCCCGTGTGGCGCTGCCACGTGGCCTTGCATGCCACGTCACATCCACGTGGGTCCCGCACGAAAATATCCCCTTTTTTGCCTTTATTTAAATCATTTTTAATATTTAAAATCGTAAAATTAATCAGAAAAATCCAGAAAAAATCCCTAAAAATAGAAAATTCATAAATTTTAATATATAACTCCAAATTAATCCAAATTTCTTTCATTTGGTCCAAAATTGTAATTATCTATCATTTTAAAAGATAAAAATTGACAAATATCGAGAGTTTTAAATTTTATTTCAAAAACAGATTATTTTTTAAGGATTTTAACTAAAGAAAATATAAATAAATGTTTATAAAATCATTTTCTCTCATTATTTTAACTTTAAAAACATTTATAATCTAAAGTAAAGATAGGTTATTAATTATTTTTCTTTTAAATCATCATATTTAACCCTAATTTAAGGTATTTTTGAGATTATAATTACTTTTTCATGGAATGATAGAAAAGTTCACATAAGTATGATAACATGCATGGAAATGAAATCATTTATGCTTTAATATGCATCAATAATCATGTTTTATCATGTTAATATAACATGTTATCACACCCCCCAACTTAAATTATTGTTAGTCTCTTAGCAATTTACTATATGATCTCCCTAGAAGGTCTTTTCATCCTTTGATCCTACTACTAAAAGGTGAAGTGTATAAATGTATGATCACGTCTTCCTCATAGTGTAGGCCATAATGATCTAGATTCCATCTCTAGTTTTGACTTCTTTAGTGCATGTTGGGATAGTGCTCATCGGCTAATGCTCAAGTCTAATTCTTGATTGTAATCAAGGTGAGCTTATCTAAGGTATGATGCTATGATGCTAAAAATATACTCACTCTCTCATGAGTGGATGTAATTCCTTACCCTCTCCATAAACACATCACTCCTTCCCTTATAATGGAAGCTACTTAGTACTTAGAATTCCCCTCAAATCGCTTTCCTCCTTAAAAGAGTGCAATTTCAAAAGGATTCCTATCTTTGGGTGCATCGTGTGAGGAGGCTGAAGGAAATAAAAGATATTATTTCTAAGGGTATGACTTGGCTAAAAGCAAACATGCTGATAAAACAAAGTGGATTATAAAAGCAAAGAAGGTACCACTTATGATGATTATACTCCCAAGTGAGGTAGATGATGATGGATAGGGTAAATGGTAGAGATGATGTGGAGGTAGAGATAAAGGTAGAAGATGTTCCCACTTATTTTCCTTCTTGTAACTTCTTATTTCTCTCTTTCTTTTGACTTTTCTCCTCTTTCTTTTCTTCTTCTTCTTCTTTTTTTTAAGCATTTCAGAAAACTAGAATGATGATGTGGAGGAGTTTTAGGATTTCTGAAGAGAGTGTGTAGCAAATGAAGTGTAGTGAAGGTATAAGTACATCTGGGAGGAAAAATGGAAGGTGAGATGGATATGTGAGTTCACTTGGGAGTGTTCATCATCAAAAGCAAAGTTTAAAACAAATTGGTATAGCTACTTGACTGCTTTGGAAGAGAAAGACTACATGCCTATAAGGAAAGATAGGTGCTGCAATAATTTATGGATCATTGCGCTCTTTAAAGGGGAAAGTCTAGAATCGAGAAATTCCTTATACTAAGTAGTTTTGGATAATAATAGGTAGAGGATGGAATTTTATTTTCTCTCAAATACTCTCCTTTTCAATCCCATAACATTTCAACCTCTGATTACTCTTTTTCCTTGGTGCCTGTTAGGTACCCAACCCTAAAGAAGTCAACCACTAAAGCTAATCCATTGGTCTCTCTAAATCATTTGGCTTTTATCACTCAAAATGTAATCATATGGACTATAAGGTCCTCACTTCTACATCTCTAGTAGGATAGATATCTAGATGAAAAGACTTCTAAGGTGGGGTAGATTAGATCAAAATTTTTGAAAAATAGGAGTTTTTAGAAGGTAGAATTTTAAACTTATTGAAAAATGGTAGAGCTTTTTCTAAATCCTCACCCCCCAACTAGAATCTTTCATTGCCTTGAATGAAAACTACATGCTCATGTGAAAAACTCATTGAATCATGGCATGAAAACAATATAAAAGTGCGGTGAGATAGGTTTAGAAAAGCTCATTAGTCCATGATGCTTGTGGGATTTCCGGTGCAGATGCGCCCTTTCCTAATGTAGTTCTCTGATGTCTATAAAACTAAAAAACACATAAAACTAAAAAGGTAGGATAATCTTGGGGTGCCTCCCAAGAGCGATAAGTTTAACGTCTTCAGCCAAACTAAACAAAAATAAAACCTACGACTATTGATGGGTCGAGGGTGATACCGTCACGTCCTCGAGTGCTCGGGAAGATGCAGATTTACCTTATCTGCTGGTGCGGGTGGCTTTGAGGTCAGGTACGGCTTGAGACGATGGCCGTTTACCTTGAATTGTTGACCGGTCTTAGGGTCTGAGATGAGTACCGCTCCGCCGTCGAACAATTCCAGAACCACATAGGGACCATCCCATTTGGAGCGAAAGCTTTCCAGGGAAGAGCTTGAAGCGCGAGTTGTAGAGCCAGACCTTGTCGTTGACCTGGAATGATCGTCGTCGGATGTGTCAGTCATGGAAGGCCTTGGTCTTCTCCTTGTAGATCGCCGCGATCTCGTACGCATCGTGCCTCAATTCTTGTAACTCCTGGAGCTGGAGAAGTTATTATTTCCCTGCTTCGTCTAGTGCGAGGTTGAGCTTTTTGATAGCCCAGTAGGCTCGGTGCTCTAGCTCAACCGGAAGGTGGCACGCTTTCCCAAAGATGAGTCGAAAGGGAGATATCCCGATGGGTGTCTTGTATGCCGTCCGGTATGCCCATAGTGCGTCGGGGAGTTTGTGTACCCAATCCTTTCCATCTGGATGAATTTTTTTTTTTAAAGAATAGTCTTGACTTCTCGATTACTAACCTCTACTTGCCCACTCGCCTGGGGGTGGTATGGCGTGGTGATGCGGTGATGTACTCTGTATTTCTTCAACAGTGCCCGAAAGTGAGAGTCGTTGAAGTGTGAGCCACCGTCGCTGATGATAGCCCTCGGACAACCGTATCAGGCGAAGATGCATCGTGTAATGAATCGCAGAATCTCTTGATGATCGTTTGTCCTAGTGGGGATTGCCTCGACCCACTTGGACACATAGTCCACCGCCACTAGTATGTATTCTTTCCCGTCAGAAAGGTGGGAAAGGTCCCTATGAAATGTATCCCCCAAAGTTCAAAGATCTCCACCTCAAGGATCGGCCGCTTCGGCATCTCATCTCGCATGGAGATGTTGATCGCCGCTTGACATTGTAGGCATTCCGTGTAGAAACGGTGGGCGTCCTTGAAGATGGAGGGCCAGTAGAAGCCGCTCTACAAGATTTTGTCCGCAGTCTTTCATGCCGCAAAGTGTCCTCTGCACGTCGATGAGTGACACATCGCCAGTATGTCTCCTTGCTCCTCCTTCGGTACGCATCGTCGAATAATCTGGTCGTATCCTAAGTGGAACATAAGCGGTTCTTCCCAAGAAATAGTACTTAAGCAAATGGAAGTCGATGATGAAGTCCTTGTCCTTGCAAAAGAAGGGTGGTGAGGGGCTTGGATACTTTCGCGAAGTCCTGGATGAATCTTCGATAGAAGCCGACATGCCCGAGTAAGCTCCTCAAATCTTTGACGGTACTTGGTAGAGGGAGGTTTTGGATGACCTCTATCTTGGCCTTGTCCACTTCTAAGCCTTTGCCTGAGATAGTGTGCCCGAGCACTACTCCCTCTCGTACCATGAAGTGGGATTTCTCCCAGCTACGTACTAGTCATTTCCTGACGCATACCTCCAATATCTTCGTCAGGTGAGCAAGACAACTTTCGAAGTCGTTTCCAAAGATGGAGAAATCTTCCATGAAGACTTCTAAGTTGTCGCCAAGAAAGTCAGAGAAGATAGTCATCATAAATCATTGGAGGGTCGCGGGGGCGTTGCACAGTCCGAATGGCATGCGTTTGAAGGCGAACGTGCCAAACGGACATGTGAACGTCGTCTTCTCTTGATCGTCGGGGTGGATAGCAATCTGATTGTAGCCCGAGTATCCGTCGAGAAAGCATAAGTAGTTTGATCCTGCCAGTCGGTCTAGGATTTGGTCGATGAACGGTAGTGGGAAGTGGTCCTTCTTAGTCGCGGAGTTCAGCTTTTGGTAGTCGATGCAGACCCTCCACTTCGTCGGTAGGCGCGTCTAGATTTCCTTGCCTTTCTCGTTCGTCGTGACCGTTACTCCGGCTTTCTTCGGAACAACGTGTACCGGACTCACCCATTGGCCATCGGATATGGGGTAGATGATTTCTGTGTTGAGCTATTTAAGAATCTCTTCTTTTACGGCTTCCCATACCCTCCGGTTGAGTCGTCTGTGGGCTTCCCTGACGGGTCTCGACACATCCTCTAGAAAGATGCGATGAGTACACGTAAAGGGTCCAACCCTTTTAGGTCCGTCAGGGTCCATCCGATTGCTTCTTTATTTTTCCTTAGCACCTCCAGTAATTATTCTTCTTGCTTCATGTCAAGCTTAGATGAAATAATTACTGGCTTTGCTTTCTCTTCATCAAGGAAGACATACTTGAGTGTAGACAGGAGAGTTTTGAGCTCCAAAGTTGGCTCATCCATAGGAAGCTCCTCATATCGTGCTTCCTCGTCGATCATCATGACTTCCTCTACGCAGGCGTCTATATCCTTGTCGTCGGCGAAGTCGATGGCGCCCAAGTCTTCGGAAGCTCGTGAAGGGTATTTCATGAGTTTGTTGATGTTGACCTTCACGGTGTGCTCTCCCACCTTGAGAATTACTTCTCCTTTCCCCTAGTCATTTATGGCTTTTGCGGTAGCTAGGAAGGGTCGTCCTAAGATAATCGAGGCTTGGCTCAGCTCCTTAGTCATTTTCATGTCGACCACTAAGAAGTCTACCGGGAAATAACAATTCTCTATTCTCACGATGACGTCTTCTACTAGTCCATGGGGTTTTCTAACTGATCCATCGGCTAAGCATAGTTCTAATAGGAAAGGTTGTAGCTCCCCTACATGATGACAATCAAATACAGCTTTGGGGAGGATGTTGATACTAGCTCCTGTATCTAGTAGGGATCTAGTAAAGGACATTCCTCCTATTTCACTCGTGATCATGGGTGCTCCCGGATCTCTCTTTTTTACGGGTAAGGAATTCATCATGATTGAGCTTACCGTCTCACTAAGTTGGATCCTTTTAGGGTTTCTATGGGGAGTACATATACCTTTTAGGAATTTTGCATAGGAAGGGATATGCCTGATGGCGTCTATCAAAGGAATGGTTATGGTCACCTTTTTAAAGGTGTCTAGTAGGTTGTCATCGTTTTCACTGTTCTTGGCTTTTGGTCGGTTTAGGGCTTGAGGATAAGGCACAAGGGGCTTGTATTTTTCAGGGTTAGGTTCAGCCGTAACCTGTTCTTCCTCGTCCTTCGAGTCACTGTCTTGCTCGACGATAATTGGCGTTTCTTTTTCTTCATTTTGGCCTTAGTGGAAAGGGTGATCCTTGTATGGATCCGGTAGAGCTTTCCCACTCTGAAGGCTTGATATGGCCAATGCTTATTCAACGGCTTCCTCGTCGACATGTACATGGTTTGATGTTATGTGTCTGGGTTGATGAGGCTCCTTGATTTCTTGGGTTCGTCGTGGCTTGCGAGGGTAATTGGTTAGTAAAAGTTACTTGCTTACCCTTTTTATCTGCCGTCGGTTGGACGTTTGTCTTGACGAAGTCTTGAATTTCGTCCACGCGTGAGTTCATCCTCGTCATTTGTTCCATTAGTTGCGAGATCGCGCCGAGGATCGGGTCGGATGCTCGGCGTGGTCTGGCGTGGAGCTTGCGTGTATGCTTGAGGTTGAGTCGGCTGGACAAACGACAACTGCCTTTGATTAGGGTAATTTTGCTGACCATTATTGATGTAGGATATTTATAGAATTGATAATATTCCTACAAATTAGGGAGGATCTATGAATGATATCACTAGGAAATGACTTTATAAATTA
The DNA here is from genome assembly GCA_024174645.1 of Lemna minuta. Classification (NCBI taxonomy): domain Eukaryota; kingdom Viridiplantae; phylum Streptophyta; class Magnoliopsida; order Alismatales; family Araceae; genus Lemna; species Lemna minuta. The sequence goes on from CM044116.1 coordinate 8,004,141, forward strand.
GTGAGAATAAATTAGAGAATAATTCAGAAATATAAAGAGAAGAGTTTAGATGAAAAGATATGACATATATTTATCTATTATTAATGAATAAGACTATAGTTGTGAAGCGGAGAAGAAAGCTAATATTACGATAAATTATAGTGATCTAAATATGAATATATATATATATATAAGAGAAGACGTAGGAGAATAGAATAATAGGAATAGAAGAAAACAAGAGAGAGGAAGGAAGATGACAAGAGAAGGAAGGGGTTGGAAGCGAGGCGACTGAAAGGGAGATTGGCGAAGTGATTAAATAGGATGAACGAGATTGCGGAGAGGAAAAAGGACGAGAGTATAATATAATTTTAAGAAATAGACAGGAGAATATTGGACTTACGATATTAGATTTCCAAACTAATATCACGAAAAGGGGAGGATGATACCTGAGATGGAAGGAAGAAGCGATGCTCCCGAATTGCTTCACAGAACCGGATATTCCTCGACAGGCTTCGGACATAAAGTGGATGAAAGGCGGACAGAATGGAGGGAGAAAGGGAAGGAAGATAGAATCGGAGAGAGGCTTGCGAAATGGAGGATGGTGGAGACACAGGGAAGAAACGATGAACACAAAGGGTAAATCAAACCAAAAGGGTAACCAACTTTTCATAAAACAACATCTCCTTCGTTTGTTTACAAGCGTTTGTTTTATAGAAAGAAAAAGGAAGAAGTTACGGTGATGCGTCGTTTGCGGAAGTTGCTTCGCGAGTGGGCAGTTACTCAGGTATTTCTGTTTTGTCTTTTAGTGAATTTGCAATTATCGTCTGTCGAACTTTTGGATTTGTAGTGATGTTGAAAACTTTCTTTGGGTGGACGTTGTCAGATAAAGTTCGTCGGTAGATCCGACGTCATGGGACGATCTCGGAAATCTTGTTGTCTTCTCATGAGCCTCCGTGATAACTTCATGCTTCGTGTTGGCAGTCCGCAATCGTCATTTTGTTCACACGTCCTTGAAGATGCATGTTGTTCTGTTGATGTAGCGACTGTAAGACACTAATCTAAATCCGAATTGATATAGCGGTAGGAGTGGTCGATTTCCGCCGCGACTGCTCTTCAAGATTGATTGTGTATGATGCCATCTCGTCCAGAGAAAGGTCGGGAGAGATACTGTCAGTCGACGAATGTTGAAACGGCGGTGTTGTTGATGTGTAGATGGTGATGATCGCGTTGCTCGTGCGAATGACGGACTGGTTTGACCTTTTCGTCGTGAAGCTCCGTGCGAGGAGGTTGCGCGCTCAGCTTTCACCTGGGTATGCTCTTCTCCAACCCACCTTCGTTGATCTTCATCCATTCGTAAGTGACGCTTGTGATGGCAGTCAACTGAACTGCGGAATCTCGGTAGTTGTGCTTCAGTAGCCGTGAAGATAATGTAAGGTGATCCTTAATGCTCAGGTCAACGGGGGTTCCACCGTGTGATCCGTTGAGAGGCTGTTATCGTGGATGGTCTTCAAGGTGAAGGCTTCTCTAGGTTGACTCGTTGAGGTATTTCATATATTCTCGTCGCTTCAAAGTTGTAAGAGACTGACCCGTAGAGTAATCTTATTGGCTTATTTTCTTCATAAGCTCTCCTCATGATGAGTTACTTTCATATGGGTAAATGAATTATAATGCTCATGTAAAGGCTTGTCTTGAGGTGAATTAAGAAGGTAAATTCCTCCTTTAGATCTCACCTAAATTCTAACTATAGGTGGTTTCCAAAGAAATAAAGGGGTGTAATTCAAAGAGGTTTCCTACTGATTTTCTTTTGACATCATTAATTAAAATGATATAAGGTACCTATGATATGGTGGAGAAGGTCTGGAAATTAGGAACATATATCAAGCTAGAATGGTGGTTGACTTGGTCCACTCAAGGAATTCTAGGTTTTCTAAAGATAAGGATTAAATGTTTGACCAAGTCAATCTTTAGATCAATATAAAATAGAGAAGGGAGGGAAAATCAAATCCCTTAAGATCTACTCTCTCTTTATTTATTTAGAGAGGTCTTCTTCATCCATTTAATGAATGGATAATTTTCAAACTCATGAGTGGGGAGGAGAAGGAGGAGGAGGAGGATAGGTTCACTTAGAACCCTTGTGTTCATGTTTTAAAATAATTATCCATCAGTTATATTGTGGAGGATAGGGTTGATCGTTGTTCTTCCTATATCCATTATTCTGCGAAGAATTGTTAAAAACAGGGGTATTATATTGGTTAGGATAATTACCTGGATAATTTGGTCGTCCCTGTTGACTTGGTCCTCCCGATGGACCTTGTCTATACATCCCTTGCCCTTGGATTGCCATCACGGGGCAATCTAATTCGACGTGGTCGAATCTCGAGCAAGTCGCGCATGGTGACTGATGTAGGATATTTAGAAGAGGTATCTAAATCCTACAATAGGGGAGGATCTATGAAGTGATATCAGTGAGAATAATATAGAAAAGAGATTTTAAAATAGAGAGAGTTATGTGTGGAAAAAAAATAGAGAAGAGATATTATAAAATAGAGAAGATGTAGAATAGATGAAATAATAATAGAGGAGAATAGGATATTAATCATAGAGATAGAACACAGATGGGAAGAGGGAAATGACGAGAGGATCGACGCGGGGGTGATGAGATAATAATATATTATATAATATGAAAATGATAGGAAGGCGTCGACGGAAAAATGGTAAGAATATTAAGAAAAGGTAGAGGTTGACTGGGGAATATTTTCGGATATTATTTAATAGAGGGAACGAGGGGGAATCGTTGGACTTATGATCTGTTTTAGCGAACTATAGTTCACGAAAAATAGAAGAGGAGATTACCTTAAGTCGTCGTGAAGTGGACGCTCCTTAAGATCACCACTCGATCCAATATTTCTGCCGTTTGACTTCTTTCTTTGAGATGGATGAAAGCGGAAAGAAACGGGGGAGAAAAGAAGAGGGATAGAACTCGGGAGATGAGTTTTGGAGAGGAGGAATGGATGGAACACGAGGATAACACGATGATGAACACAGGGGTAAACAAAAGTAACCGGTAACCAATTTATCAATAAAACAACATGCCTTGTTTTTCTTACAAGTTTTCATTTTATAGGATTACGAAAAGAGGAGTTAGGGGGAGACGACGCGTTGCGGCAGTTGTTTCCCTCGTATGAGTAGCAGTTATTTGCTCCTCGGGGGTTTTAATATAATGCCGTACATATCGCGATGACCGTCCACTTGGATATCAAAACACGTTGATCAATGGGACCTGCACTTAACGGCAATCACAAAGAAAGTCAACGCCGCTGCCGATGGGTAATGGTTGACTGAGTTTATCCGGTTTCTTCAATAAGGGTGATTCCGCAATGTTTTCATTTCTTTTTGTGAAGTTATGGAGTCGCACGTAGGACCGACGCCATAACAAGATGAATAGCATCCCGATTGAAAGAATTGACGGCGATATTACTGTTGTAACCGCCAGATGTCTTTGCTTTCCTGGAGTCCTTGTGGATCTCAGTCTAGAAATGTTGTCCTCTTCGGATTTTGCTGAGTCTGGAGAAAGCCTTGGGAAGGAGGTCCGTACGGATGCTCTGAACCGATTTCTTGACGTCGGGAAAAGTCTGTTCGCCATCGCTAATTTTCCTTCCGCAAAGTTCCCTGTCGTTGAATTATTCTTGCTTCGGTCGATATTCTCCACGCTCAAGTTGCGTGATAACACTACTCCGCGCGTCATTCCGGTCGACGTTCTCATTGAAGATGTTTTGGAATCCCTTCTCTAAGACACTTCAACCCTGTAATTTCCTCACTGGGACTGTGAGCTCATATCCGTTTTTGTCAATGGCATAAAGCTTTTCAAATTCTCTTCTCTTCCTTTGTTCCACCACGACAGGGGGAGCGGGCGTGACAATTGCTTGGACATTCCGTCCGTTGACAGTCTTTGTCCATATCAGTCATGCCGGGAAGTTGTGTTCTTCGTGGAGGTCTTCCTGTAGTCTCACTGTTCCATTTCAGTAGAAAGAGGAATAACTCTCTAATAGAAGTGTCTGTATGTTCTGAAGCCGTGGCGATAATCCATGATGCAGTTGATTTCCTGTGACGATTGTCGCTTATAATTGCACGATGTACTCCTAGTCCTTGAGAAAATGCTTCTTTGACGGTGATTCTCATGAGGCTTTGATATAATGATCTTTCTTCAGCTTGAGGGAATCAAGTAATTGATATATGTCATTCATGAGGCTTCTTTTATGCTGATGTGTCTTCACCAAGGCTTGGATCAATCTTGAAATGGAATCCGTAGATGAATTCTTGAAGTTGATCTCTCCTATAATTCTAACTTAAGGTGGTTTCAAAGAACAAGGAAAATACAAATGGATTCCTATTGATGTTTCTTTCTTGAGATCATTAATTTATACAAGGTTCCTATGATATAGTGGATAAGGTTTGGAAATTAGGATCCTATATCAAGGTAAAATGGTGGTTGACTTGGTCCATTCAAGGGATTCTAATTATCTAAGGTTAAGGCTAATTTATTTTGACCAAGTCAATCATTAGATCAATGTAAAATAGAAAGAGGAGGGAAGATAATTCCCTTAAGATCTACACTCTCTTTCAATTATTTAGAGAGGTCTTCTTCATCCATTTAAGTAATGGATAATTTCTCAAATTGGTGGATAAGGAGGAGGAGGAGGAAAGGTTCACTTAGAACCCTTGTGTTCATGTTTCAAAATAATTCTCCATCAGTGACACTTCTTGGAGTGAGACGGGGGCGAGTCCTTCAGAACCGTTGCGGATGTTGAGTCTGTCCAGTAGTAAGTTCTGGACTTCCGCCATTTTATCGATTCTTTCGAGGAGCATCCCCGTCTCCGCTGATTTGGCGTCTATAGCTTTTGACATTGCACCTCTTCCAAATGGTTTCGCCGCATGATGGTGACTATTTTTCGCCACCGTTTCGATGAGTTCCATCACCTCGTCTTCATATTTCCTCATGAAGGTGTCGCCGCTAGCTTCATCCAAAAGATATCTATCTTGCGGGCCTAACCTGTCATAAAATACTTGTGTTAATTCGTGGTTAGACACTCCATGGTGTGGACACTCTCTCATGAGATCTCTTAATCGCTCCAAGGCCTCGTGGAAAGTTTCACTCGAGCCTTGGGTAAACTCTCGAATGGCTTTTCAGACGGAGGTAGTTTTTCCTACGCAATAGTATTTTCTTAAAAGCTCTTCCTCCATCTCGGTCCAACTTGTGAATTCTTTCCCTAATTTTAAAAACCAGTCTTTGGCTCTATCTCTAAGGGTAGCGGGAAAGAGTTTCATCTTCATCGTGTCGGCAGGGACATTTTGAAGGTGATTTATTTCACAAACTTGGGAAAGCTTATCTACATGTCTATATGGATCTTCGGAAGGCTTACCATGGAAGATAGGAAGCATGCTCATGAAAAAAAATGATTTGGATTTAAGATCAGAGAGAAAGTCTTGTTTGAAAATCAGCAAAAATTTGTCACAAAAATTGGGCGAAAAGATGAACTTAACTACTTCTAAACTCTAATTACCTACCTAATTCTAATCTAAACTACATAAATTGTAAGGATTACGAACGAATCACACTACTTACCTGATTGACGCAAAGATTTGGCTTCAATTCACTCGGATTGAAGAGTATTCCCCGGCTTCATCCTCGACATGCGTTCGGCGTTCAAGGGGAGATTAAGACCATTTTCTTGCAATAATTTGTGATTATCTTGCTTCAATGGCTACAGAATTGACTCTAGGAAGCAGAGAATCATGAAGAACTTAAGATCTTCCTTCAAAATCGCTTAATTTCTTCACGATTCAATCAAAAGTTCCTTAAAAGTAAGAGAATACATCGGTTTTTAAAGGGAAATTTCCACGAGAAACGCGGACCGTCCGTTTCACGATGAGATCTGAGCCGTCTGATCATGAAAAATCAATGGAATCGTTGCCTATGATGCGGGCCCACGATTTCCCTTCCTTTTGTCCATCCGATCTTGATCGGAGAGTTTGGGTGCACCCACGTGTTGCTCCACGATCGCCGATTGCGCGATTAAATGCTGAGAGTCCGATGTTCACTTACGGAATCAACGGCTCCCATTTGTGCACGTGCTTCTGATGGGGATTGGGTGGACTGTGGTCCACACGATCTAAGCGTGATAATCACCGCGCTTTGATCCATCGCACCGTGTTCCGCCACGTCGCCTGCAATTCAAAATAAATGATGGTTCATAGTCCCACATAGAGGAAAAGAGGGGACTTTGCGAGTATAAAAGGTGGGGCGAAATAACGCCTTTGCGTTACCGTCCCAATACTATTACTTGGGCCCCCTATACCCGTGGGCCCATCACTCGCAAGCCTCTCCCATCGCCACGTGGTGCCACCCGGACGTCCGTGTGGACTCGCATGGTCGCGCCACCTCCACGCGTGGGTCAGCGTGGCGCTGCCATGTGGCCTTGCGTGCCATGTCGCATCTGCGCGGGTCTCGCGCACCACGTCAGCTCCGCGGGTCCTGTGGAGAAATAAACCCCCTTTTTGCATTTTTTAGAGAAATTAAAACAAAATAAATTCTGGAAAAATCCAAAAAAATTCTAAAACTTCAGAAATCCGTATCTTTAAAATTACAACTCCTTTTAATTTTCTCCATTGGATCACAAATTCCTTCATATTTAATAATATACCATCTAATAATGTAAATTCAAACAAGAAAATGGGATGGATTGAAAATAATACTAAGTAATTCATTAAGAATTCTCTCTTTTAATCATCCAATCATTCTTTTCTTGGAATTAATCCTTTTAATCATCTACTAAAGTCAAAGTAACTTAAGGAAAGTAATTAATTTATATTTATTTAACCTTATAAAAGATTAAGCACATAATTAACCCTAATTAATACATAAATATGGACTTTAGTAGAATGACATACCAATGGAGAAAATTCATAAAAACTAAGATAACATGCATCATAATTACATAAAATAAGCATGAATATTAGTTAAATAAGATCAAAATTTCAGTTAAATATGTTGTTATCACACGTCGGCCGCCATGTCAACAGCTTTTTAATTCAATTTTTTATTCTTTTTTAATTCAAAATAAATTCAATTAAATTCATAATAAAAATTAGAAAAATTCGGAAATTTTTTAGAAAAATCCCTAAAAATTATAAAATTCATAACTTTCAAAATACAACTTAAAATTAATCCAAATTTGTCTTGTTTGATCAGAAATTAAATAATCTATCATTTTAAAAAGTCAAATTTAATAAATATAAAGAGAATAAAGTTTTATTTTATAAATACACTCATTTCTCGTAGAAATTAAAACTTAAAAAAATTAATGAATATATAAAAAAGTATTTTCTCTTATTATTTAACATTAAAACCCAATTATAATTTCAAATATAGATGAGAGTAATATACTCTAAAATATATTCTTTAAAGATGCATAATTATCACTAAAATAGTGCACTTTGAGATTATAACTTAAAATTGCATGAAATGATGATATGCACTCAAATTATGATAACATGAATAAGAATGGAATGTTTTATGCCTAAATTTACATTAATAATCACATAAGTACATGTATAAATTTCATTTTATCACCTAGTTCTATGACCTCCTAAAGTAAACCCTCTGATGGAGGACCATCTCAGCGACCAGGCTACAGCAGGTGACGGACCGGACGGCGCTCGAGCACTACCGCGCCGGAGCGCCAGAGTCGACGACCAGGACCCCGGCTTCAAGTACACTGCCTGACAAGATCCTCCCGGCGAGCTTTCCCTTTTCTTGTTCGTCATTTTCGTGAGTTTGTTTGTGTGTGTGCGTGAGGGTTCCCCCGTGTTGTGGGCCCGTCCTGGACTTATGGGACCGATGCTAGGCCCATTAGAGGGGTTTTAGCTCATTTTGGGCCAAAACCCCTTAAATGACGGGTTTGCCCTTAGGGCAACCCCCTCTCTTTCTCTCTCCTATTTAAGGGAAGAGGAGGAGAGAGAATCGCAGGTTTTGATGAATGAATTTTGAGATGAGAAAATTGTGATGTGACCTCCTCATGATGCGTGAGAGAGAGGAAGAGGGAACCCCGATCTAGGTTCCCCCCCCCCCTGAAGGGAAGAGAATAGGGGAAGAGGAGACGCGCCCAGGTTGCCACCCTCCTGCAGAGTCGCCGCCGCCGTCTCCGCCGTCTTGCAGAACCGCCGCCGCCGTTTCCACCGTCCTGCAGAGCCGCTGCCGCCGTTTCCGCCGCCAGCGCGCCTGACGACCGACGACCGCGACAAGCTCTCCCCCAGCCGGAATAGGGGAGAAGTGACGCGCCCAGACCGCCGCCGCCCTCGCGAGCCGCCGCCGCCGTTTCCGCCTTCCTGCGAGCCGCCGCCGCGCCTCGCGCCCGCAGCGCCGCCGCCCCTATTTCGCGCTGCTGCAGCGCGCCACGCTGCTTCCCCAGTCAGGCGCGCTGACGGCCGTCGCCGCGACTAGCGCTTCAGCCGCCGCCGTCGGTCCTAACCGAGCTCGCCGACCCTCCCATCGTCATGCCGCCTTCCAAGACGCCCCGATCGACCACCTCGCTCCAACGCCGTCGATCGTGGACGCCGCTGTTGCCGGGGACTCGCTAACGCACCCTTCGGAGGCACGATCCCGACCCTCCCGGGCGTGGCCTCTGCCTCAGACGAGCCGAGCTTACCCTCGCCCCGGTGCCCTCGCCACTGCTCGGGACGTTTCCAGCCTCCTCCGCCTCCCGACCGCCGGGAGGGATCTGCCGCGAGCCGGGCCGTTACGGGACCGAAGTCGCCGACTACTCGACGGTCGCGCGCCGCCGCTGTCCCTCGCTGCTGCAGCTTCACCGCCGACCTTGTAGCTGCCCCCGCCAGTCGAGTCTGCCGCCGCCGCATCCCGTCTCTCGGCCGCCGCCGTTTCTTTCTTCAAGCTGATTTCCACCGTTTCTTTCCCGTTATTCCGCTTGCAGCCAACTCGGGACGCCGCCACTCCACCGGCGATCTCTCCCGCACCGTCGGCCCGCCCAGCTGCCGCCCACGACCGCTGGAACGCTGAAGCGCCGCCGCCGGAGCCCTAGCAGCCGAAGGAAGGAGACCGCCGACTCCCGCTGAGTCGACTCAGCAGGATCGGACCGATTCCGGGCTGAGTTGACTCAGCGGTTCAACCCGGTTTTCTGGATTGAACCGGCCCGAACCGGTCTGAACCAGATCGAGCCGGTCCAGACCGCCTGAACCGGCCCAGACTGCCCCGAGCCGGACCTGAACCGGCCCAGAACGCCTTGAACCGGCCTGTAACGCCCGAACCGGCCTGTAACCGGCCCTGCAGTCTCCCTATGGGTCCCGACAGGCCCACATTGCCCCGGAGAGGCCCACTTAGGCCTAAGAGTCCATGATTTGGGGGTTTTCGTTGACTTACTAGTGGTATCGTAGTCGTTATTCCTTACGGCGCTTCTTCGTGCTTGCGAGTCGGTCTTCTCAACGTTCGAGGAGCCGCATCGCACCGCGACCTTCCGACTCCGGTCCCGCGAGTCAAGACGCTTACCTCTTAGAGTATTATTATCTTTTCCAGTGCCGGCCACGTGTGCTCCACCGCCGGGGATTAGTTATAGGACTAGCGTTAGGATTGGGGTTCGCCAGGGATTGGGTACTTCTTAGGTACCGGACTAGGTTCGTTTTCATCGTACGAGTGCGGGCTACCCTTACCGTGGTATCCCGAAACGTAGGTCGCCGAGCTGATCTATCGGGTCATTGGGAGCTTGATATCCCTAGTTCAGTCCTCACTAGACTTTTTTCAGAGTTTTCACCCTAGGTCAGCGGCAGAAGCTTGTGACTCTCATTGTTTTTGAACGCGCATTTGCACTCTCATTCCGCTGCATTTAGGCATTAGAAGATTTTCCTGTGTTGTAACACGAGCCGCGCGATCCCGGCATCAGTCGTGTTACATCATATTGGTATCAGAGCCGGTCGTGATATCTTCCATGATATCACTATCGGTTAGCATATGATTTAGAGTGATTAGGTATTAGAGTCCGATCGTGCTAACCTATGTGCTTAGCATCACAGGTTGACTTTTCTTTTTCTCGTTCCGCATTTTATTTCATATCTTTTAGCATGTTTTGAAATTCATGGCACTTCATTTGCATTCATTGATGTCATGACATTACTAGGATCTACCCTGAGTTACTGATTATCCGACCTTAGATATGGTTCGATGGAGATCTCATGGTCAGGCAGCCCGTAGGGATGATCCCTACTACTCAGGTCGTGGAGTTGATCCTTACTTTAGATACCCGCCCGGCCATGGAGTGCCAGCCTATCCCACACCCCCTTTAGGATATTACCAGCGACCACCACCCGATCGCCGCTACTATGGCGATGTTAGGGACCAGCGACGACCACCGCCCGATCATCAGTACTATGCCGATGATAGGGACCGTCGATCACCATTACCTCAGCGCTACTACCACGACGATGATCGATATCGTCAGCCCGAGCCAGCTCCTTACTACTCTGACGACTACAACACAGATCGACGTCAGTTTCCTACTCCTAGCTACTATGATGATCATGATAGCGGCGGACAACCATCCCCGTCCTATCATTATTATGATGAGGTTGATACAGTCACCGACCACGCCCGGTTTGGCCGCCACCACGGTTGCGCCCGCATCTTATGCGTCCCTTCGCGCCACCCGACACCCTACGAGCACTATTTTCCCCCAGGGCCGCATGTCCCTTGGCCTCCGCACCAGCATACTCATGACCCCGCGACATACTATGATGATGACTGATAACATGCATTTATAACCTGAATTCTTACCCTAATTAACTCATATCCATGCTTATTTTATGTGAATATGATGCATGTTATCATACTTTTTAGGAATTTTCTCCATTGGCATGTCATTTCACTAAAGTTGATATTTATGCATAAATTAGAGATAATTTCATGCTTAAGATATGATTAATCTTTTGTTTACATTAATAGAAGTTAATCTCAGTGATTAAATGAGTTTTGACTTTAGTAAATGTTTGTAAGGATGATTTTAGGATGAATTTATGATTTAAAATGTTTAATTAGAACTTATTTAATGAAATTTTAATTCATCCTTATTTCTTTCTTGAAAACATATTTTAAATGACATGATATTAAAAAGAAAATAATTTGTGATCCAATGGAGAAAATTTCGATCAAAAAGGAGTTGTATTTTGAGAAATATGAATTTCTGAATTTTTTATACTACTTTTCCGATTTTTATTCGAATTTTAATTGAATTTTTAAGTATTTTTTAGTGAAAATCGCGAAAAGGGGGAGAAATTACCTGCGGCTGACGTGGCGAGCGAACTGATGTGGCGACCGGGCCCAGGCAACGGGCTGACGTGGCGCGCGGGTCCACCGCGCCGTTACGACATGGCGCTGAGGCCACGTGGCAGGGCGCGTGTGGCCCACGCGAGGCGCAGGTGGCGCTGACGCGTGGCAGGAGGCCACACGGACGGTCCACGTGGGCGCCCGTGTGGGGCGCCACGTGTCAGGAGGGTTCGCATGTGGAGGGCCCACGGGTTAGTGGGCCCTGGTAGTATTTTTGGGGCGGTAACGCAATAAGCGTAAACCGCCCCCTAATTTATAGGGGCGAATGTGTTTTGTTTCTTCCGTGTGCGACTATGTCCCACACGGTTCTTATTCTTGCAGGTGACGTGGCAGCTTGGCGGGCGTCGGATCGAATCAGAACGGCGTTGATCGCGTGGACTTGGGTCCACGCGATCATCAAATCAAGACGTGTCAGGGAGAAAAGGCGGCGGCCAATTAAAAAAAAGGCGGAATTTTATCCCGCCTAATAAGACAAATCTCAGTTAATGATTGTCTCTTCCGCGTAATTCGAGGCACGCCAGTCGAGGAGGCGGCGGCCAATAGAAAAAAAAAAATCCTTTTTCGCCGCCTAATAAGACAAAGGCATTTAATATTTCTTTTTTTTTTTTTAGGATAACGGTCGAGGGTTACGTGGACCAATGAGAAGAAATAACGGCTTTTCTTCTGCCTAATAGGACAAAGCCGTGTCAGCGCCGCCTTTGATGCATTAAATGCACGCATTAAATGCGGCATTTAATGCAAACCGCGTTACTTACCTCATTTACACGTGGACCTTCATTTATTTCAGGTGACGGCGCGTCGCATCAACGCCATTGGATCGCCATCGGACGAACGAGATCTCATCGTGGGAAAGCACGCGGATGGAAGGCACGTGGACTCATCGTAGCTTTGATCTCAATCGGACGGCGGTGCTTCATCGCGATCGCAGCTCGATCGGGAGATCGAGACCATTCATTTACCTGAGCTTCATCGGACGGCTACGATGCATTGTGGAAGAACTTCGCGATCGAGCCGCGATCGCGGTGCGATCGAGCCGCGATCGCGGCGCAATCGCACGCCTTTGGACGCGGAATCACCTCTACATGAGCCGACGATGATCGGCGAAGACTTCAGACCATGATCGAAGCCCGATCGTGACCCGATCGTGGCTCGATCGTGGTACGATCATGGTGCTAAAGTCGTGGGAAGAGGAGCAAAATTCACCGCTGAAATTGGTCAAAAGCGCCGCGAAATTGAAGCCATGACTCATGCTTAAGGAAGAGCCCCCACGACGCTTGAAAATCGCCCCCACGACCGCCTCTACAGCCCATGATTCGGGGCTAATTTCTCCTTTAAAAACTCATGTACCCCTTCTTTTGTTCTTCAACTTTTGATCGACTCGTGAAGAAATTAAGCGAGTTTCGAGGAAGGTCTTAAGTTCTCGTGATCCTCTGCTTCCAAGAGTGTAGAGACGCAGCCATTGAAGCATGATAATCACGATTTCATCTCTTGATTTCATCGAATTTTCCCCTTGAATTCCGAACGTCCACGAGGAAGAATCCGAGCAAATTCGCTTCAATCCACGAGAATTGAGGCCCCATTCTTGCGGCAATCGGGTTAGTAGTGAGGTTCGATCGATTATCAAGAGGTAATTTGTATTTTTATTAGGTTTAGATCTTTAATTTTGCAAATTAGATCATAGTGTTCTTCAATTTCCCCAATTTTAAGTCCGAGAAGTCGCTGATTTTGAAAATAGGATATCTCTTTGGTTATAATTCCAAATCACTTGATTTTGGTTTCATTGGATTCCTCTTTTCATCAGCTTTCCGTGGATAGTAAATTCATCAAATTCCGAGTTCATTTGACCCTTCAATTTAACGTTTGACCACGGACTGTTCATCTTTCATCAGAAGTCAAACGTTGACTTTTGGGGTCAATTACTTTTAATTGGCAAATCAGAATTTGATAATTTCGGTCTTGTTGGATTCCTCTGGTTCTTAGCTTTCTATTGACATATAAATTGCAAGATTTGAATTTCATTTGGTCATTCAATTTGAAGATTTCCTCTGAGGTGTTCATTTCGGGGATTTTCTGATCATTGATTTTCAATAATTCATAATAAATCCATTTCTTATCCAAAAATTACAAAACTTATATCAATAAATTCCATTTTCTCTCTAGTTTCCAAATATCTAATTTTAGTAATCTTCTGACTCTGTTTGATTCTCTGATTTTTGCAGAACACCTACTGCTGGTCAAAGTCAACGCTTTGACTTTGACTTTTGACTTTTCTCTGTCAAATCCGAGATTTCAATTCTTAAAAATTCTTATTTACCTTATTTATATCATTTCCCTATCTTAAATCTTATTTTCTCTTATCTAAAACTCCTTTTAAACCTAAGTTTGACCAAGTCAACTCTGCGATTAAAGTCAACCCTGCTCTCTGTGGATCGACCCGATACTTACCCAGTACTTGATTATTCTATCTTGTCTTTGTGAGTTCGGTTTTATAAATTTTGTTTGACCATCGTATTTGTGTTTTAACGACGCACAAAAACGACCCGTCAATGACTATGATGATGGCTCGCGATCCCATGAGTATGGCTATGAGGATCACACACGATCTTGTGAGGATCACTGTGGTGATCCCCCGCAGTATTGTGAGGACTACTATGGTCCACCGGATGACGATTACTATCCACATCCATCCCATGATGAGTATTACGATGATACTAGAGTTTACCCTAGATCTTCTCATCATGATGAGACTAGTGCGGAGACTAGAGACCGTGCTCGTAACGCACCTGATGCGCGTACGACTCCGATTTCTACGGATGCTCCACCAGTGGCCATGCTCACCTCACAGGCCACGTTGATAGACCAGGACCCGACCTATTTCTCTGCACCTACTACTTGCCTTAGATGCCAGGGCTACGGCCATGATATCACCATATGTCCTACACCTAGTAGTTACTTTAGTGACTTAGATGTTCAGGCAGACGACGAGCCTACACCCGAGATCTCAGTTGATGAGTGTGATTAGATTGAGGACAATGTTGAAGTAACCATGGTTACTCGAGTTGTCCCTCATGTTCCCGCAGCACCTGAGCTGCCTGAGCCCCAGATTGCTAGTAGAGACGTCTTCCCGGAAGAGATTCCGGCCGAGACCCCGCCGCTACAGGCCCGTTCGAGTAGTTTGTTGACTGATTCGGGACTAGTAGAGCTCAAGGACACGACACGTTATGATTTCCCGGAAGACTGTCCGGAAGAGTTTCCTCTAGTTGGGAAACTTCAGTTTACCTCTCTCGATACGCCCGAGCTAGCGAACGTGTGGTTCGGTCTAGCGATAGATTCTGATAGAGCCTCTCGCCACTGCAGATGCTACGGTTCTTGTTCCCAGTAGTTATAGAGTTAGTTGGTTCCTTGGTCACATTTGGATTCCGGAAGAGTCTCCGGGAAGAGCGCCGCCACGGGCGATGTTGCAGCTTAGTTCTCCTATTGACCTAGACTTAGACCTATGTTTAGTTGTGCTTGGTGACGATATCTTGAGAGAGGTTATCGATGATCTCCGACCATCGCGGAAGTTTCCGCGCATGACCGACCGCATGAGCTGAGATGGTGATAGCCATGCACACCGGGCGAGGCCCCGTCCCTTACACCGCGTCACTAGGGACGCGAATCACGTTCACGAGAGGAGGTCCTATGTATCTCCGTATTTCCTTTCGGATCGCGATGTTCTATTCGCGAAGTACTTTTGGAGGCCGATGTGGCTACTCCTTGATAGACGAGTTACATTGATGATGACTTATCGCCCTCCCGTAGACGGATGGATTGAGGTGCATACCTTTATCACGATAGGTTTTTCGGCACACTTTCCTACTATTGAGGGTCGTATGATATGGGAGTGGATTATTCCGTCGTTAGAGCTAGTAGACTATGTGTTTGATTTACTCCAGTTTGATGCCATGTACGGTCGGATACCCTGTATGCCTTTCGACCTCGCACTCGTAGACCATCATACTAGGGCCCTAGATGAGGGCATTGCATTTGGTGAGTACGTGCGAAACATGCATCATGACATTCATTCTCGCATTATTTTTGCATAGTGAGAAGCATGAGGTTGCCGCTGAGTTAGGTGGTTACTCTGCTCACTTTACGAGGTTGATCTAGTTATGGTCGAGTTGAGGCCGGAGAGGTACTCTCCACGGGTTGCTACGACTAAAGCTCGTAGTGCCGGACCTTTCCCGGTAGTCCGTGCGATTGGCGAAAGCCTACGTCGTGGGCATCCCACGAGATTGGGGAATGAGCCCCACTTTCAGTGTTAACGACCTAGTTTGGTATCAACCCACGCTCGAGAATGATAGTGGTTTAGAGCCTCACATACTCCCTGGCCTGTCGAGCGTAGTGATTGAGAGATCCCACCCAGCCCCACCAGTTTTATCCTCATTGAGGCATGAGCATGTCGAGTTGGTACTGGGGGAGATAATTAACGCTGCAGAGGATAGGGTGGATCGCATGCTCCTTGTTCGTTGGCAGGACCGACCGACGATCGAAGATAAGTGGGTCTTGGCGGAAGACCTACGACGGCTACGTCCAGAGCTCATCCATCGCCTGGACGACAACATCGGCTTTAACTCGTCAGAGCCGAGTTCTCCCCACCTCGGGAGGATGATGGAGGACCATCTCGGCGACCAGGGCTACGGCAGGTGACTGGGACCGGACGGCGCGCGAGCACTACCGCGCGGAGCGCCGAGTCGAGCGACCGGGACCCCCGGCTTCAAGTACACTGCCTGACAAGATCCTCCCGGCGAGCTTTCCCTTTTCTTGTTCGTCATTTTCGTGAGTTTGTTTGTGTGTGTGCGTGAGGGTTCCCCCGTGTTGTGGGCCCGTCCTGGACTTATGGGACCGATGCTAGGCCCATTAGAGGGGTTTTAGCTCATTTTGAGCCAAAACCCCTTAAATGACGGGTTTGCCCTTAGGGCAACCCCCTCTCTTTCTCTCTCCTATTTAAGGGAAGAGGAGGAGAGAGAATCGCAGGTTTTGATGAATGAATTTTGAGATGAGAAAATCGTGATGTGACCTCCTCATGATGCGTGAGAGAGAGGAAGAGGGAACCCCGATCTAGGTTCCCCCCCCCCCTGAAGGGAAGAGAATAGGGGAAGAGGAGACGCGCCCAGGTTGCCACCCTCCTGCGCAGTCGCCGCCGCCGTCTCCGCCGTCTTGCGGAACCGCCGCCGCCGTTTCCACCGTCTGCGAGCCGCTGCCGCCCGTTTCCGCCGCAGCGCGCTCGACGACCGACGAGCCGCGACAAGCTCTCCCCAGCCGGAATAGGGGAGAAGTGACGCGCCCGAGCCGCCGCCGCCTCGCAGAGCCGCCGCCGCCGTTTCCGCCTTCTGCGAGCCGCCGCCGCCGCCTCGCCGCCCGCAGCGCCGCCGCCCCCATTTCCGCCGCTCTGCAGCGCCGCCACCGCCGCTTCCCCGTCGGCGCGCTCGACGACCGTGCGCCCGCGACTAGCGCTTCCAGCCGCTGCCGTCGGTCCCTAGCGGAGCTTCGCCAGCCCTCCCATCGTCATGCCGCCTTCCAGCACTTTGCCCTCACGATCGACCACCTGCTCCAACGCCGTCGATCGTGGGACAGCTGTTGCAGGGACCGCCAACGCACCCTTCGGGGCACGGCCCGACCCTCCCGGCGTGGCCTCGCCTGGGACGAGCCGAGTTTACCCTCGCCCCTGGTGCCCTTCGCCACCGCTCGAGCGTTCCGAGTCCTCCGCCTCCGACCAGCGGGAGGACTGCCGTGACAGGGCCGTACTGGGACCGAGTCGCGCGACTACTGACGGTCGCGCGCCGCCGCTGTCCTCGCTGCTGCAGCTTCACCGCCGACCTTGTAGCTGCCTCGCCGTCGAGTCCGCGCCGCCGCATCCCGAGTCTTCGCGCCCGCCGCCGTTTCTTTCTTCAAGCTGATTTCCACCGTTTCTTTCCCGTTATTCCGCTTGCAGCCAACTCGGGACGCCGCCACTCCACCGGGCGATCTCTCCCGCACCGTCAGCTCGCCCAGCCGTCGCCCACGACCGCCGGAACGCTGAAGCGCCGCCGCCGGAGCCCTAGCAGCCGAAGGAAGGAGACCGCCGACTCCCGCTGAGTCGACTCAGCAGGATCGGACCGATTCCGGGCTGAGTTGACTCAGCGGTTCAACCCGGTTTTCTGGATTGAACCCAGGCCCGAACCCAGTGCTCGAACCAGGGATCGAGCCGGTCCGGACTCGCTGGCAACAGCCCCGATCGCTCCGAGCCGGACCTGAACCGGCCTAGAACGCCTTGAACCGGCCCAGAACGCCTGAACCGGCCCAGAACCGGCCCAGAGTCTCCCTATGGGTCCCGAATAGGCCCACATTGCCCAGAGAGGCCCACTTAGGCCTAAGAGTCCATGATTTGGGGGTTTTCGTTGACTTACTAGTGGTATCGTAGTCGTTATTCCTTACGGCGCTTCTTCGTGCTTGCAGGTCGGTCTTCTCAACGTTCGAGGAGCTGCATCGCACCGCGACCTTCCGGACTCCGGTCCCTGGAGTCAAGACGCTTACCTCTTAGAGTATTATTATCTTTTTCCAGTGCTTGGCCACGTGTGCTCCACCGCCGGGGATTAGTTATAGGACTAGCGTTAGGATTGGGGTTCGCCAGGGATTGGGTACTTCTTAGGTACCGGACTAGGTTCGTTTTCATCGTACGAGTGCGGGCTACCCTTACCGTGGTATCCCGAAACGTAGGTCGCCGAGCTGATCTATCGGGTCATTGGGAGCTTGATATCCCTAGTTCAGTCCTCACTAGACTTTTTTCAGAGTTTTCACCCTAGGTCAGCGGCAGAAGCTTGTGACTCTCATTGTTTTTGAACGCGCATTTGCACTCTCATTCCGCTGCATTTAGGCATTAGACGATCTTCCTGTGTTGTAACACGAGCCGCGCGATCCCGGCATCAGTCGTGTTACATCACCCTCATTCCCATGGATTTTTATACTTATTCATTAATTTTAAAAAGTTAATCATCAATTGACATTAGACTTTGTTTTGACTAATGATCACGTGTTATAAGTGATTGCATGATTTCAGCTCATTAGTGTCTCTTGCACCATCCCTTTAGTGTAATCATCTCCTTGGCTACCTACTCTAGTTGTCATCTCTTAGGTAGACTACTAATAGTTGTCTGCTCAGCTGAGTTGCATGTGTGTGTCTTGTATCTATGTTCCAATCTGAGCAAAAATATATCCATGCTCTCACTTTAGTGGAGTATGAAAGCTCATTAGGACCCAATACTTACCTCTTTTTATCTTATCCCCCTTATATAGCCTTACATAAGAGATTACTATTAGAACTCTCATCAAAACCTAGTGTATTGCCCCTGACAACCTTCCATTTCGTGTGTGATTTTATGCCAAATTATTGTTAATTGACCTTGAAATGTTTGGGGTTTTCATTGATTGAACATCAACAACAACAGTTCAAGAATCATAAACTATAGCTTTGATGTAGCAAAAAAGAGGCATATTTGCCTTCTCTTTGGATCAGTAAAACCAACCATTATTTATCAGAGGTATATTCAGGGCAAGATTAGGATTAGCAAAAATCTTTTAGCAAGTTTTTGAAAATTTTCTTGTGATTCGTACTCTTACTATAAAATTTATCTTTATTCAATATCTTCCTTTTTTAGATTCCGATTGACACATTGGATTCCTTTATTTCCCCTCTTTCTAGAAATTCTATAAATTTTATTCCATCACCTCTTTTCATCCTATGATTTTTCTAAAGTCGATTGAGTTTTCTACTATCGTTGTCATCAACCCAATGCCTTGTGTATTCGACCTATATTTGTCATTGTACTTGATCTTAGTTATCAATAGAGTGGATTTATTTGTTTTTTTATGCATGAACATGTTCTTTATTGTGTGCATGAAAATGTTCTTTGACTATATGCTTGAATGTATCTCTAAATTTTTCATGCTTATAAATACAATGGATCACGCCTAATATTTCTCAATATTTTATTTTAATTTAGGAGGACAAGTGATGGAACGATTTAGTGCGGTCCTTGAAACACACGATCATCGGTCAAACAAAATTTATAATTCTGAACTCACGATGATTTAAAAATCAGAAATCAAGTACAACGATGAGATCTGGTCGAACCACAGAGAACAAAATTGACTTTTATCAAAATAGTTGACTCGATCAAACTTAAGTTTAATTAGGGTTTTTTAGAAATAAAAATGATATATTATTAATGAAAATAGTACTAATATATGAGAGAAGATATTTTAAGAATTTTGAAAATATTTAGAGAAGAAAAGTCAAGAGTCAAGGTCAAAGTGCTGGCTTTGACCAGACTTTGACTTTCTGAAAAAGCAAAGAGGAAAAAGGTGAGAAAATATTAAAAAATTATATTTTCAAAAATAGAGAGAAAGAGGAGAATTTTGATATAAAATATGTGATTTTTATAGAAGAATTGGATTTACTATGATTTATTGAAAATCTATAAACAGAAAAATCCTGAAATGAAGATCTCGGTCAAAATTGTTGAATTGACTTATTAAATGATATCCAAATCTAGAATATCACCTATGAATAGAAAGATTAAGATAAGAGCATTCTAGAGAAACAAAAATTATCAAATTTCACCTTGTATATTAGGAGTAATTGCCCTCGAAAGTCAACTCCCAAAATTGAGGGGTCAAACCTTGATGAAAATTGACAAATCAGATATCCACAAAAAACTGATTGAACAAGGAATCTAATGAAATAAAATTCGTTTGAATTGGACTTAATATTAGGGAGAAATCATTATTCGGAAATCAACAAAAATCCGTGCTCAAATCTGGGCGAAATGACGAAATTTCTGATTCCTAAACTCTAATTACCTATCTAAATATAATCTAAACTATCTAAATTACAAGGATTACGAAAGGAATCACACTACTAACCCGATTGACACAAATATTGAGCTTCAAATTGCATTGATTTCTGCGTATTTATCCGATTCCTTCTTTGTCGTGCTTTCAACGTTTAAAGGGGCAATTTCCAAACATTTTCTTGCAATGATTCATGATTAACTAGCCTCAATCCATGCGCGATTGAGTCTAGAACACAAGAGAATCACGAAAAACTTAAGATCTTCCTCTAAAAATGCTTAATTTCTTCATTTTTCAATCAAAAGTTACATTTTAAGAAGAGATAACTTCTATTTTTAAAGGAATTCATCGCGAAAAATATGGGTTGTGCGATTCGTTGAAGAACATTTGAACGGGCACGATGCTGCCACGTCTTGCATGATAAGTGGACACGATCCCAAGACGCGAGCTCACTTCCCCCTTTGATTTTCGCCTTTGATCTTCATTGAAGCGTCCTCTTGCAGCCACGTGTCGCACTATTATTTGCTGAGTGTGAGATTAAATCGCAACCATTAGATTTCAATAATGAGATCGACGGTCATGCATTAATCATATGCTTTTGATCGGGATCTGGGTGGTCCGAGATCCACTAGATCGATGTGCGTCGCTTTCCTCGTGTGATCGGATGTTCCACGATCCGCCACGTCGCCAGCAAAAAGGGTGAAACGCATTAGTTCCACATGGAAGAAGAGGAGAATTTTGCCTATAAAAGGGGAGATGCCCTTTTGCGAATGCATCGCCCACTGGGCCTAGTACGCCCCCCCCCTATCCTCTATCCTTGGCCCACTATACTTGTGGGCCCAAGCCGCTTAGCCCAATTGATGCTCCACCCACGTGGGCCCGCATGGGTCCGTGTCGGCTCCCATGGTGCCGCCACGTGTCCAAGTCGTGCCACGTTAGCTCCGCGTGGGTCCAACACATATAAACCCCTTTTTTGCAATTTTTAGCCTTTACAAATTCTGAAAAATTCCTGAAAAATCAAAATAAAATCCAGAAAAATATACTAACTTCAGAAATTCATAACTTTCAATTTAAAAAAAATGAAAGTTATGAATTTCTCCATTGGATCGCATTTTTAATCCCATGCCACCTGAAATATAAATTAAATCAAGAAAATATGATGAATTCAAAATAATACTAAGTCAACCCTTTGAAGTTCTATTTTGATTCATCCCATCCTTCTCTTTCTGGTAATTTCTTCTTTTAATCATCCACTAAAGTCAAAATAAAATCAAGGAAATGGTTAATTTCTAATTTTTTGACCTTGTAAAAGGTCAAACAATAATAAAACACATAATTAACCCTAAATAATGCAAAAATATGGACTTTAGTAAAATGGCATGCCAATGGAGAAAAATCATAAAACTATGATAACATGCATCATAATTACATAAAATAATGCTTAATATCGGTTTTATATGGTAGTATTTCAAGTTAAATATCATGTTATCAACAAGCATCATGATCTCAGCCCATGCGCCCCTCTGATGTACCAATTAGACAACCAAGAGACCTCTAAAGAGTTTCAAAAATATTTCAAGGTGTTTATTGGGGTAATGTGGTGCAATCTCATACCTTACAATCAAATAAAGAGGAGATCGTATGGTTGCATCCAAAGTCCCTTATGAATCCCTCAAATCTCCATGTAGAGCCTAATCATTCATCCGAACATGTTTCTTCAACCCAAACAAAGATTATTTCGTATGTTTTCCATTTTATTCATGTGAATTAGTGCTAAAATCTCCTCAATTACTACTAAATGTATCTAGATTTTACCTCTTGAACATGGATAGATGTTGTTGGAGAATTGTAATCAAAAGCCTTTGATCTAGATGGTCATTTTTACATTGAATTCCAGTTAATACGAGTTTTCTCCATGAATAAATTTTTTTTATAACTATTAGATGTAGTTTGAAGAGTAGATTATCGTTAGATTATCTCAACATTTCATGATTCTCTCTCCTACGAAATGATGGTATTTTTTCTTTGATTTCTCCTTCATTTTGCTCTAATTGACCTCAAACTGGATGCATTGGATTATCTTCTTTGTCCTCTTCAAAAATACTTATTATCCCTATTTACTCACTGCATTTCCCTATACAACTTGATTGAACTAAAATTTTAGTTTGTTGATATTTTCTTTGTTAACCAATTTCTTGTGGGTTATCCACGTGTTAAAATTTTGGTTTATCTTCAAAATTAGTCAATATTTATTAGATGCATAACGGCATGCTTTCAACAGTTGTAGGTTTTTCATTTGACAAAGACAATTGCTGATTCTAGAAGAAGTAAATAGATGTGATGCCATAGGTCAAGGCCAACATTTTTCAATAAGAATGAGCCCCTCTGAAGTTCCTAGATTTGACTTTGATGCCCAATGATGATTAATAGGGTAAGGGTATCTGACAGAACAATTTAGTGCGGTCGTTGAAAACACACAATTGTCGGTCAAACAAAATTTATAATTCCGAACTCACAATGATTTAAAAATATGAAATCAAATACAATGAAAAAGATCGGGTCGAACCACAAAGAACACGGTTGACTTTTTATCGAAGAGTTGACTTGGTCAAACTTAACTCTAATTAGGGTTTTTAAGATTGGAAAATGATATATTATTAATGGAAATAATATGAATATATTTGGGGAATATATTTTCATAATTATAGAGATTATTTGAAGAAGAAAAGTCAAAAGTCAAGGTCAAAGTGTTGACTTTGACCAAACTCTGACTTCTGTAAAATCATAGAGAAAAAAGGTGAGAAAATATTACGAAAATTATATTTTCAAAAACTAGAGAGAAAATAGAAAATTTTGATTTATAACTCATGATTTTTACACAATAATTAGATTTATTATAATTTATTGAAAATCAATGATCAGAAAAATCCCAAAATGAAGATCTCGGTCAAAATCATAAAATTGACTAACCAAATGATATCCAAATTGAGAAATTCACATATGAATAGAAATCTTACAACTAGAGGATTCCAGAGAGACCAAAACTGTTGAATTTCACCTTGTATTTTAAGAATAATTGCCCTCGAGAGTCAACGCCTAAATTCGGATTGAAAATGAACAACTGTTAGTCAAACCTCAAATTCAAGGGCCAAATGTCAATGAAATTTTACCAATTAGATATCCATAGAAATTTGATGGAACAAGGAATCCAATGAAATCAAAATCGAATGATTTGGACTTAAGATCAAGGAGAAATTCTTGTTCAAAAATCAGCAAAATCCACGATCAAATTTGGGCGAAATGATGAAATTTTTTATTCCTAAACTCTAATTACCTATTTAAATCTAATCTAAACTATATAAATTACAAGGATTACGAAGGAATCACACTACTAACCTGATTTTCGTGAAGATTGTGCTGCAAATTGCGTTGATGGAAGAGTATTGATCCGGTTTCTTCTTCGACGTGCGTTTGGCGTTCAAGGGGTGAATCCGACCATTTCTCGCAATGATTCGTGATCAATCTTGCCTCAATATGATCGCAATTGAGTCTATATTGCAAGGGGATCATGAAGAACTTAAGATTTGGTATAAAAATGCTTAATTTCTTCACGTTTCAATCAAAAGTTATGTTTAAGAAAGAGAAGAACATGAATTTATAGAAATTTTGACACGAAAAATCCACGTCGTCCGATTCGCTGAAGGGGCTTTGGATGGCTGCGATTGCACTTCTCTTTGATTATCACCATCCGATCTTCAGCGGAGTCTCCACATTAAGCCACGTGTCGATTTGTGATTCACCAAGTGTGCAATTAAATCGTGACAATTGGATTTCATTAATGAGATTGACGGTTGTGAATTATGCACGTGCTTTGATTGACGGATTGAAGTCCACAAGATCTATGTGCGATCTTCCGCACACTTTGATCCAATGCACCACGCTTCACCACGTCGCCTGCAAATCATGATTTAGACAGAACTTAGTCCCACACGGAAGAAAAGAAGTGAAATAAAAGGGTATAAAAGGTAGAAGGCATATAAGCCTTTGCGTCGCCCAAATGGGCCAAGTATGCCCCCCTATGCCTTCCATGGGCCCACTATACCCGTGGGCCCACACACACAGCCCATCAGATTCTTTGCGCCACGTAGGCGCCCATGTGGTCCACTTGGGCTCGCATGGCTATGCCACGTATCAGCTTCATGCCACATCAGCTTCGCGGGTTCCGCACATAAATAAACCCTTTTTCATGATTTTTTTAATGAATTAAATTCCAAAAAATACCTGAAAAATCAAAATAAAATCTAGAGAAAAATCTATAAAATTCAAAAATTCATAACTTCATTTCTAGAACTTCTTTTTTACTCAAATTTTTTCCATTGGATGAAAAATTTCTTCATATTTAATATCATGCCACCTAAAATATAAATCAAAGCAAGAAAATAGGATGAATGTATAATAATATTCAACCCTTAAGAATTCTAGTTTGCTTCATCCCATCATTCTCTTCTTGAAATTTATTCTTTTAATCATCCACTAAAGTCAAAATAAATCAAGGAAAGTGGTTAATTTCCAATTATTTAGCCTTGCATAAGATCAAATATCAATAAAACACATAATTAACCCTAAATAATATAAAAATATAGACTTTAGTAAAATGACATACCAATGGAGAAAATTTATAAAACTATGATAACATGCATCATAATTATATAAGATAAGCATGAATATTAGTTAAATATGATAAGAATTCAAGTTAAATATGCATGTTATCAAAACCTAAAATATGCATGAATATGCATGCCCAATGATGATTAATAGGGTAAGGTTACCAAAACCCAAAATATTGTCCTTTACATACTTAGATAGAAAACAAAGATGTATTGGGCCCAATATTTGGGTGGCCTAAATTGGTGATTCACTCACAATTGTATTGGAATCCTTCATAAATTTATTGATTTTGAAATAATCACTTTGTAAGGCCACTAGAATTTTGGTGATATGGATCTTTTTTTGGCATGAACCAAATTTGTAGGCCCATAGGCTGTGGTTGATGAGATTATTAGTGAGTCTTCCTTGATCTTTGGAATCTCATTAAAGATAGGATGAAATTTTGTGAGTGATACTAGAGGGGTGTGGGTTAGAGATTATGCTATTTGGTTGAAATCCTACATATTTGAGAAAGAAATAAAAGAGAGGATTTCCTATTGGCAATCCTCCCAATCCATCCAATAAAATATTAATGGATCCCACGAGAATCATGCAGATCAAAAAGGATAAATTCCTTAAACTCAATATCAAATCTTCCATTTAGTCATGAATAAAAATAGGCTTCAACCCTAACAAGGGATTCAAATTGGTCCTTCCAAATTTTGGATTTCTTAGTATATATCCCATTTGGAACACCCGCCAATGCTCATTGGCACCATTACGACCATTGTGAGGGTATATGCAACTTGGTAGGCCCATGAGATTGATGAAAAACAAATGGAAAAGCATATCAGCCAATTTGGGGGAGGGGTGTCTTCAATGAAAATTTTGGGATCCTCCATTCAAGAGGCTCCACATTACTCCACATTAAAGAGAAGGGTTCTCTTTGTCGTAACAACTTCAAAAATCTCCAACACCCGCTTTCCCCAATAGATTCTTGTGAAGATGTGAGAAAAATTAAATTTGTTGAATTAAGAAGTGACATTCGTTTCTCTCTTACTATTTGGATAAGGGGTATAAGAATCCAAGAATCTCTCTTTAAAATATGCGACATATTCTCATACATAGTGGAAAGTAGCCATTATCCCTTGATCTTCTCAAAGGATAGAAGCTGAGTTTGCCAATTTTCTTGATCTATCTACATGGTTGAGAAGCCTTTAATGCCCCTTTTAAATGAAGATCGCAAACACTAATTATAATATCTTATCATTCACTAATCTCATGATTAATCCTTTCATATCCTACATGACTAATTCACTACCTCTCTCTCTCTCTTGTCCGCCCTTCTAGACCCTCCATACAATCTTTTTAAAGGAATTTGAGGACGCCTTCCATACATGTTCTTCATGGTCCCTCAATTTTCCATTAGTATACTCTCATAGACTATCTATCCATCAATCTCCACCAAAAAAATCATTTTCTCTGAATGTGCTCTCTTTCTTTCAAATCCTTTGCTAGACACAAACAATCAAGCTGCACCACTCCCCAAACATAAATACACAACCTAAAGTATTCCCTCCCTTTCTCTTCTCACTCGCTGCCCCGACAGAGGGGGCACTGGGCTAGCCCATTCTCATTGCACCGCCCACACACCTCCACCTCCTTCTCCACCACCACCTTCCTACTCCCATTACACTCCAAGCAAGGCACGAACCTCGCCCCGCCGCACCCCCCGCACCCCCGCCGCATTTCCCCGGCGGCGCCTTCCCCCCTCGCGAGCTTCAGTATCAACCTCAGCCTTCCAGTATCGTTGTACTCGATGATCTCGTCCACTCCTCCCACGTACCTTCCCTTCACGAACAAACTCGGTACTGTAGCCTCTTCTCCTAGGAGCTCTCTCAGTTGCTTCAAATACTCTCCGTGCATAGAAATGTCTCTCTCGTCCACGTCCACCATGTTCAGGCACTGTAACTCGACCAGATTTCTCGCCCGCTCGCACTCGTCGAAAGTTCTTCTAACTCCTCGTAGGGAAGTGGTGTACAGCACCACGCTCTCCGCACCGCCCGGTGGGCATAGCTCCTTGAACCCGTCCAAAGGGTTGCGCCGCCACCTCCGGATGGCATCTTCCTCCCCCTCTCCTACCTTCCTTTCTCTCTACTTTATCTCTCAAAAGGAAGCTGTTCTGCGTCACTGGCCGTACTCCCTCCGGCAAATGCACCCGGGTCGACTTCGTGGATGGAGAAGAGAGAAGGGAGGATGATTTGTTGCTGCTTTTCTCCGATTTGAGGTTCTTCTCGAGATCTTCGAGGGTCCGGAAGGACTGGTTTTTCTGGGTCTTCGCCGGAGTAGTCGCCGGAGCTATCGCCACGGTAGGCGCCGGAGTAACCGGCGGAGCTGTGAGAGAGGGTTTGAGATTTTCGAGAGCTTTGCTGATTTCGGACCAGGATTGGGGGGCTTGCTCAGAGGAGTCGAGGTTTTCTAGAATGGGGAGAGCCGGAGTTTTTACCGGCTTCTTCTCCGGCTCCGGCGGGAGCTCGTCGGAGTCGAGAGTTGCGGTGATAAGCCATGGCTCCTCCACCGTGTTTATGTCGAACTTGCCGATGCTTGTCGGAGGCGGACGATAGACGTCTGCCACCACCGCTGTCTCCACTCGCTTTGATGACGCGCAGCCCATTCTCTCTCTCTCTCTCTCTCCTCTCTCTACTCTGTCTCCCCGTATCTTCTTCTACTGTTGTAATTCTGTATCTTCTTCTTGTGCAGATATCTCCTGTGCCGGGGAGGAAGGATGACCACATGAAAAATGCAAGGACGATGAAGACTGAGCATACGTGGAGGCTTCTGGGGAGAGGAGGATCTGTGATCTGTCTCTCTTGCTTATCCTCTCGATTAGGACTGCCGGGTTCTGCTCGGCCACTTCTCTTGAGGTGCCGGGCCCACGTTTGTCAGCAATTGACGTTGACCGGAGGAGAAAGAACCTCAAGCTTTGTTTATCTTTCATGGGTCATGGGTGTGACCGGGAGGGCCCAGAAAGGCCTGCACGTGGCAGGGATTAGTGGGCCGAGTGGATAGCTAGATTAGGCCCAGAATTATTTTGAGAATAGACCGTTGAAAGATTTGTTTCATTTAAGTTTTGAGAATATTAACAAATTATTTATCCTGCTTACGTCACATCACGGGTAGTAACCAGGTTAGCCTCTCTCTCTCTCCTCTTCTCTTTCTTCCAAGCGTTCAGCTTCTTTTCCGATTGTTTCACGGGTTGTTTCCAAGCTAGACGCCGACACTAGAAAAGGAACTGCACGAAAAGTGGAGAGAGTGACGCCTAAATCGGAGAAGGTGACGACGAAAGGCGAGAGAAAATTAGAAACTTTGTTTTGCTTGTGGAAAATGCATTTACTCCATTGATTTCAATCAATTATCATTTTTCTAACGGATGCATTTACCTTCAGAGATTTTGCTCTGCTGCTTGACGCTTGAGTTGCTCTCGCCTCTCCCACCCTTTCTCTCTCCTCTGCTAAATCGAGACAAAAGCGGCATTCAGGCGCCGCAGGCGAGGAAACTTCCAAGATTGGACCGCGGGGAGACTCAGTTTCTTTCTCGCAGTAAAACCCAGAAGAGATCCGAAGAGAAGATAGACAGAGAAAGTAGAAAGTTACAGAGAGGAGGTTCGGCAAGGTGGGACTCGGGAGCCCTACCATCGCAGCCCCTTTCATCTCTCTTCCTTCCTCTTCTTCTTTCAGAAAGGGCTGACATCAGACCCGCATTCTCCCTCTCCTCCATTGTTCAGGTGAAGGGAGAGAGTAAGACTTAGAGAGAGAACATGGAGACGCCGTCGTCTCCTTCTTCTTCCTCGGCCGAGACCCAAGACGAATCACCGACATTCAGCGAGTCTTCCCTGAGGGACACCTTGCTCTTCTCCGACAGCCTCGAGGTATTCTCAATTCCTCATTCCCGTTTCTCCGCTTTCTCTCTCTTAGGGTTTACTTACTCCTCACTCAACCCTTTACCTTTCTCTCTGTGTAGGATTTGAGGAATCTGAGGTCGCAGCTGTACTCGGCGGCGGAGTACTTCGAACTCTCCTACAGCAACGACGAACAGAAGCAGACGTGAGACATTTCCTCTGATCTTAGAGAGAGAGAGATTTGGTCAGTGTGAATGATGCTGACGTTGACAATGTGGAGCTCAGGGTGGTTGACTCTCTCAAGGACTATGCGGTGAAGGCCTTCGTGAACACCGTTGACCACCTCGGAACCGTCTCTTGCAAAGTTGACGGTTTCCTCTGTGAGAAAGTCGATGAGGTCTACGGTGCGGAGCTCCGCGTCACTTCTATTGAGCAGGTGATGACAATGATGCGTATGATAATGATGATCATGGTGGTGTTTTATCTTTTCCTGTCGATTATTGACACTGATATTTATAATTCTTTTCCTGTCGTTCATGATGATGATGACAATGATGAGAATGATGAGGATCGTAGAAAGACATCTTATTCAACTTATTGTTTTTCTATTTTATCATCGAAATCATCTGATTATGTTGGAAATAATTCTAATGATGATAATGATGGTCACTAGGACGATATGGTGCGGGGGAATGATTAAAATATCTTCTTTCTACTTTTTTCTTTTTTGACATTATCATACTAATTACTTGATAATGATGATTATAATTCTTAAAATTATGATGATGATGATGACGACGATGGTGGTGCAGAATAATTCTTTTAATCATAATGATGGTGACAAGGATGATGATGTGCCACGAAATGATTGAAACATCTTATTCTACTTTTTCTTTCTACATCAGCATCATACATCTTATTCTACATAGTGATGATGATGATGATTCTAAATATAATGATTGTGATGATGACGCTGCAGAGATTAAGAACATGCCAGGGAATGATAGACCAGGAAGGGTTGGCACAGCAGACGCTGGTGATCACAGCGCCCAAGTACCACAAGCGGTACATCTTACCAGGCAATTTACAATTTCTGCGTGAATCCCACCACTGACTGATTCCCAATTCAATCTGCTTTCTCACTCTTCTGTTCCTCTCTTGTTTCTCTCTCTACTGCACCTTCAGAAGGAGAGTCTATGCCTGTGTCTGGGGGTGATGCAGTAGCTTATCATGAAGAGTCAAGGTCACTGGCATCTGATGATAATCAGGTGAAACCGGAAGCTGATTCAGCAGATCATCCAGCCATCATAGACTCTGCTCCTGACTTGAGGTTAGTCGGTTCTGGGTTGTTATCAGAATTCTTGAGAGAGAAACGAGAGTCAATCTTGTTGATGGATTACAGGAAAAATTGCTCTCCAAGGGGCCGATCCTCCTCACCTCTGAAGAAGGGCCATGATCCTTCACCTTCTCCCCAATTAGGTAAACTTCTATGATGACCATGATGATGATAGTAATGATGGTGATGGTGATGAGTAATCTTGTGAAGCAGAGAAGAGATCGGGATCGCCGATTCCCCAGTCAAACCCTGATTTGTTAGTTCGATCTGGATCTCTTTCTAGATGGTTGCCAGCAGAGAATCTTTCTGGCAACAGTGACATATGGGTAAGAATCATGATTTAATGGTTCAATGGATAATTGCTTCAGTCAAAGATCAAGTTATGCGATTTTCCTGATTTCCTCTGTTTCAAAATGCAGTTTGCGACAAACCCCAGAAAGTCAGCATCTGTGAGGCAGCAAGAAAACTGGGAAAACCAGGACTCTGAACAGAATCTAAGTAAAACCAAAAAGCTGTTCAAGTCCTTACTGAGCAGGCGTAAATCAAGAAGGGATGATCTTTTGTATGCCTACTTGGATGAGTACTAACAAGCTCTAGAAATAATAGAGAAAGGGTACGAGCATAGGCTATGTTATCATTCACATTATCTCAATAAAGATCTCATTTTTCTAGTCTTAACATTGGAATGACTAAAGATCAACAATTTATGCACATGATTATAGATTACATATCGATGATTTGAACAAGATGGGGAGTTCACTGTCCTCGGGTGATCTTCCCTTTTATGTTAAAAAAAAGGGTTTGAGCAAGAATTTTCATTTTACTCCCATACATGTCAGAGGAAGGCCTGAAATTAAGCATGCATAATATAAAAGGAAAATTCAAGTACTTTGTCTTGCAGAATTCTTCACTCTAGATGTGCCTTTTTCGTTGAAAAAAAGTCAAGGGGAAGAGAAAAGCTCATGCTCATGGATCCAAGACTTCGAGAGAAACATTCTAGCATGTAGATCCAATATATGTATACAGATTTAGATGACTCATTAAACAAGACGTCATTTTATGGTGTCTACTTGTGGGCCTGATGGGCTGTCAATGGGCCTTTCTTGTGCATATTTAGAAATGAAAATTTGCCTCAAACAACTAAGTATCTGATACACTGCATATATAATCCATCGTTGGCACAACAGTTTTAGAATGACTTTAGATGTACTCTACTATCAAACTCTCATTAGTCATTTTAATTGGAATGAGTGCAATAAAGAAATATCAAAGAACTATTTTTCTAATGTTTCCTTTTCCTTTGGCAAAGATTTGCATGCACTATCTTTATCTTCTCATGACTAAGTATTGAAGGTCACATCTTGACCCCGTGAATACCTTCATGGATATTTTTTAGTGTCTGAGCTAATGATTTGGAGTCCCATGCTTAGAGACTCTAATGTCAAAGTTCGAACAAAACTTCCCATTTACAAGATGTTTTTAGTATTTCATACCTCTTAGTCTTTGAATCAATCTTTGATTTCTTATTGTCTAGGGTAAGGGTACAACCTAAAAACCAAAAATATGCATAGTGGAATAATCAACTTGCTTATTACTTCGTACCTCTTGAGACAAATTCCCATAAGAGCATATTTACAGGTCAAATTAATTGTGCATTCCTTATGACTACTAACTCCTCGAGCAATCCACATTCAACTTTGAGTTCAGTTCATAATCATGGGGTTTATGAGTTCAACAATGCCATTTTGTTGAGGGGTCTCTATCATCTTACATGGATGTTGAATCTCATATTCTTAATGGAATTGATCAATTTCTAAGTGATGGATATTATATGTCCTACAAGCCAAATCAAACTTCTATGTATATTGTTTATATGTATTGCAGTGAAATTTATTCATCATTATTCTTGTATGATATTTATAACATAAGCATATGGATTGACTAAATGAATCATGATAAGATCATAATATAATGATCACTAGTTTTCAAACATATGTTGTAAACATTCATATTCAAGGATGATGTCATTTTATTTGAAAAGATAGTATTGTCTGATCCTATGGCCATCTGAGTAGAGACACCAAGATAAACTAATGGGTGCTCTTTGGAGAAATATTTCACCGAATTGATCTGTATTAACTTATAAATGGTATTATAACTAACTATCAACCAAGTTGATTCATATCATAGTAGTGTATATGGTCCATTAACCTGAGACACAAAAGACATCTTGTAGATGGATTATTTTATTTTGATTATGACCTAAAAATCCCTAGCCACAAGATCTTTAAAACATGATATCTTTAATATGCGATAAAGTCATTTAAGATGATTTTATGGTCAAGATAGGATTGTCCCCATGATATTTAAGGAGATTGACTCAAGGAATGAGATATGGTGAAATCCTCGACAAAGGTAGTATAAATATCAAAGAAGATGTTTGCAATGCTTTCCTTCGCGCATTAGCACTTATTTGAGTGACCAATTAGAAATATTATAACTTAAGTCATTTATGAGTCTTGTGCGTAAGAAATATTATAGGTACACAGTAACCGATGACGACAAGGTTTCATACAAGATTTTTGATACACTCTGTATCTTTTAGAGCACATGATGTAGCTTTCTTGAGGTTTGACAAGCTCCACAAAGTTTCGACCAAAACATCGATTGTAACGGAAGATATTGAATCAAAACATTTAATAAAGTTAAATAACCAATAATATATGATCCTATCATGTTGTATAAAATAAAATTTATATTTACAACGATCATCTGAAGGAGTTCTTCAACCCATTCGAGCATCAAGCCTCTAGCGATATCCACACGATCGATTGGTTTTCCTCAAGAACTCTTATCACCATGAGAGGAAGAGAAGAGTGGGGAGAGTTTTCCATTAGGCTTGCATGGGCACCATTATTATGGTCGTTCTCTCCCTATTTATACTTTGAGAATGTTAGCTTTTCATAAAAATCCTTATATTTATGTCTATATCCGCTAACACCCATTGACCTTATGTGTGTGACCCTCTTGGTTCATATATCTCACCACTTAATCACTCTATGGACCCAATAACACTTATTGATCCTTATCAATTATCTATATCAATAAATAAATTAATTAACTAAGAATCGATTTAATTCAATCGATTTGTTAAGTAGTCAGCACGGTGGGTGCCAAGCTAGACCACGTGCTCTATGAGATATGGAGTATAATAAAAATCTTTCATTGAATCATACCGTCATCGGTTACTTTGTACATATAATCCTTCATCCGTACTAGACTCATGAATAACTTAAGATATGGTTAACTGTCAACCCCTAATTGGTCACTCAATTTATTAGTGATGTGAGTAACAAAACATCGAGAACATCTTCTCTAATGTTTCTACTCTTTAATTCTGAAGTCAAGAAACTTTCAAATTTTTAATCAAAACATTGAATGTAGCGGAATACATTGCATCAGATGTTCAAAACACCAAACCAAGAAAGAACGGATGATCCTATCATCTAGTATATATGAAAAAAACATAGTTATAGAGTTCCCTTGAAGGAGTTCTTAAGGTTATTCAAGTGTCTAGCCTTTAACGGTATCCACACGGTCTTCGGATGATTAGATCTCCTCTTTAAAGCTCTTCACCAAGAGAGAAAGAGAAGAAAAGATAGAATTTTCACAAAGTTGGTATTGACACCTTGAGTTGTAGTTGTTCTTTTATTTATAGATATTGCATATGTGAATTTTTCATAAAAACGCTCATAGTTATGTCTATATCCACCAACATCTATAGACATTACGCGTGTGACCCTCTTAGTCCGTATAATTCACTAGTTAATAACTCTATAGACCAAATAATATTTTATTAGTCAACCTAAATTAATTATCCACATCAACATATAGATTAATTAATCAATGATCTATATAACCCTATCGATAAGTTAAGTTGCGAGTTTAGTTGGGTGTCAAGCTATACCATGTACTTTAGGAGATATAGAGTATGTAAGAACTCTCTTATGGAACCTTTCCATCATTGATTACTATGTATGTATAATAATTCATCTATATGAGACTCATAAATGACTTAGGGTATAGTCAACTTTCAAACCCTAATCAGTCTAATTTCAATTTGCGATCTTCCTCCATGTTTAGTTCTTAACCTTAGCACATCATGTCTTGAACTAAGAAAACACCTTCAATAAAAACATTCATGGAAAAATCATCAACAAAAGAAAAAAATAATGTACAACACTTGTAAACACCGCATCAACAAGCCCCACACACCAACATGAATTTAGTCAATTTTTCCTCATGGCGTATGCTTTCCCATGTCAAACATCACTCTTCACTATTTACCCACGACACAATACTCGAAAATACTCCAATATCAAATATTTAACTCTAAGTTAGAGGCCTCCCCATGAGGCACTTTCAATCCTTTCTCACTCATATGGCCCAAATGTAAGTGACATAATAAAGTGACATTTGTCATAGGCTCATGCATAGTTGTTTTGATAGTTCTCCTCAAAATAGTGTTACTCTCAAGTTTGTAAATATCAGCTCATCCCAAAAACTCCTATTCATGATCATGTGTGCCTCTACAACCCTTGAAAACCAGGTTCTCTATGCAATAAAAACATCCATTCACCTCCTAGAAAACAAGGGAAGTTAAGTTCTGATGAAAATGTGGCACATGTTGCACATTTGCTAACACTCTAATCTTGCCATAAAATATCTAAATCTTCATATTGCTCAAGCCAACAACCTTGAATGGAGCATTGTTTCCCATAGAAACCATCTTTATAGCACTTTTACAAGAGTCAAACTAGTCGTCATGAGGACACATAATATGAGCATCCCAAATCAAGAATCCAAATATTTGCCAATTCTTCAATCACAACCAAGAAAATAGATTCTACCTCTTCACTATGCTCACCCTTTGCAACCTTCACATATTCAATTCTCCATTTTATGTTTGACAACTTTTATTCATCAAGCAATATCTCCTCAATTGTCCCTTTGCATAACACATGACAGTCTACATATTTCAATTACTTGGCCCTTGACTTGGAACATGCCTTCTTCTTCTCTCCAAGCTTGGCTTGTTCTTCTATTGGCCTCTTTCTCTCTCTCCTTTCTCAAAATGGTGAGTAGGAGGACCATTGGATATGAATTTCCAGTAGTCAAACTCCATCAAAGTGGCGATGGCCCCATTAATCATCAGCATCACCACATTCTCAAACATATCAAGCAGAATTCATCAAGATAATCATTTTCCCTTTTCAGATAAATTGTCCTCCAATTTGGCTTTGAAGATGATCAACATGAGCACACAATTTGGCACCTTTTACCATTTAGAGCCCAAAATAGCTTTGCTTTCGATAGAACTTTTCTCATTGATATCTTCCCCTTATAGTATTTAGCAAGACACTTCCATATCTTCGCAAGTTCTTTAAAATTGAACACATGAAACCCTGTATCATAAGAAAAATACTTTTGAACAAGATTGGTGGCCATATTTTTTTTATTCTTTTCCACTCCATATCTTTCTTGCCCTTTATGGATCAAATATCTTTTTCTTTGTGCTATCATCGATTGAAGTTGATCAAACTACTCAGTTTCTCTACATCATATCAGGAAACTATGGGAGAGAACATTATATCAGTTCCATCAGGTGAATCATGTCCAAACACATAAATTTGGCTTTAGTAGCTCTTGTAGAGATTCATACACAGACAAAAGCATGCTTAGATAATGAATCACATAAATGATATCAAGATCAAATGAATAAATAAAGAGTGTACCTTGAGGCAGTGTGAACCACCTCTACCCCTCAGCATCCTCGTCATCAAGAGAGCCTCTTGGACAGTTTTGAATGACTACAACCGGAGAAAAGCCCATTTGGAAGAAAATAAAAAGGACGAAGAGATCTCTCTTTTTCGATGGCTTCATAAAACCCTTTACAAATTCTATCAATATTTTAAAATTGCGACTAAAATTTTATCTTCCCAAATGAATCCACCGGGCAGAGTGAATCAAAAAGGGAGTTGAAGGAATGTTCTGATCCAGAGGAGAACAAAGTGAACCGGGTGCGAAGTGGTGAAGAGAGCACCACCCAGCTCTGTCAGGATGAAACGGGACCTGGGTCAGAAGAAGGAGAAAGAGAGTTAGGGTTATGTTGTGGAGAGGTGAGGAGGCAAGCACTGAGCACTGAAATTGTCATCACCTCACTCTGACTCCTCATCTGCATTCAAATAGGGTGGGACACACCCTGCCTCTCCATCATGGGCCACCATCTTCCTCGGCTCGCCATACATTTACACTGCCTCTAGACATTGAGCAGAATTCGGTCAGGTTTCAATGTAGAGTCCAGTTTTTAGAGACCGAGAGAGCTCAAACTTATTTTATTCTATTAAAAAATTTTCTTTTATTTTTTGAAAATAAGGGAGAAGGGCACCCCGAAACGATGCCCCCCCGAAACATATTTAAATAGCATGAATCACGATTTCTTAATCTGACAAATTGAACTGGACTTCCATCATGCAATATGTCTCTAACTCTCATTGTTTAAGGCTGTGAACCCCAAGAGTGACAAAAGAGGAGCCTGGTTAGAGACAGCCAGTCCTAGGAAGAAGTCTGATAAATATGGCTAAGTGCACTGAGGCCATTAAAATGTGAAAGGCCTAAGTCCTTCGCGTTGCAGTGTTCAAGCCCTAAGAGGTCCATTAAGGCCTACCACGAGTGCTGGGAGAGGGATGGTTTGACATACATATGACCCCTTTAATAATTTCTATGCATTTGGGATAGTGTTATGCGCACAAAGGATATATAGCAGCTAGAAAACTTACAAAAGTACCTTAAGATGGGACAAGATACTGGAACTTATTTCTCAGCACGGAAATCCTCCTTTGAAAGGGGGGCTTCTCATCTCTCCTGCCCATCCTGTCCAAAAAGAAGACCATCTTCTTCAACGTCTCCATCACCTCTTCACTCTCTACGCCAAACTCTCTCTCCTGAATAGCCAAAATCCTCTTCAGATTCTCCAATGCCTTGTTGTCATCATTTCCCAACCTCGTTTGAATTGACACTAATATATCCAACGCCTCTCCTACAGGAACAAACCCTAATCAGTCACTTATATTTAAATTTCAATCAACATATTTAAACAAAAAAAATTTATATTCGAATCTTTTTGGTTAATTTCATCAACTATTTTCAAGAAGAATGGATATTAATTGCTCACCAACTGGAAGTGAGTCACAACTGAAGGTGGATTCTCGGATGGAGAG
The DNA here is from genome assembly GCA_024174645.1 of Lemna minuta. Classification (NCBI taxonomy): domain Eukaryota; kingdom Viridiplantae; phylum Streptophyta; class Magnoliopsida; order Alismatales; family Araceae; genus Lemna; species Lemna minuta. Next base: position 8,041,538 of record CM044116.1, read on the forward strand.
TGCTTCTGTGGCTAGGTTCTCAGCTTCTTCATCTCTTCTGAGATTATAAAGAACAACAGCAAGGTGAAGCATCGGGGTCGTGAAAGCTTGATGTCTAGGCTTCAATGTTTTTGACAATAACTGTAAGCTCGTCCGCAACAGCCGTTCCGCTTCAACAAAGTTCTTTGATCTGGAATATGAAGAGGCTAGATTCAAATAATGCATCACTGTGCTAGAATCCTCACTCCCATTCCGCCTTTCATTTATCACTAAACATTCTTCCAGGAGCTCTCGGCCCTCTATCTCTCTGCATCTCGAAAAAAACACAAGTTGAAAGAAATGTAGGGGTTAAACTCCATAAGACAAGACAATAAAAATCTATTTGAATATTAATGCATTTATGAATAGTTAAGTGGTTTATGATAATCATAACACAACCATGGAGAGTTTACCTTCCAGCAGCATGGAGCAATTCTGCAAGATCTACCTTCATCTTTTCTAGAACATCATCATCAATGGACATGTATTTGGAGTCATGGATGATCTCAAGGCCCTTTGTATACAAACGGATGGCCTCATCTATGTTTCCTGAATAGCCAAATAATCATACCTCAACTGTAACTGAATCTGGATGAACAAGAAAGTTACCTTCAGCACAATTGGCATGCGCCAAAGAGCACATAGCCATTCCGGCCCTTCCATCACTTTCTCCGAATGACTGAGAGTAAATGCTCAGAATTCTGCAAGAAAAGTGCAATTAATACGTGTTTTGATTATGGGAATTTTTCTAATAGAGAGAAAAAATAACCTGCTAAAAATAGTTTTCGCATCTGCTGCTCTTCCTTCATCTATGAAAAGATTACCGATGCTTGATAATGGAAGAACAAGATCCTCACTCATGGGTCCTCTGCTTTTTTCCAGAATAGTTATTGATCTCTGATAGGTCTCCATCGCCTCAGTGACTCTTCCACTTAATTTTAAAACCTTTGCCAGACCCAGGAGTGGCATCACAAGAAATGGACTTTGACTTCCTGAACATGAAAGTCAAAGTCAAATATTATCTTCTGAATATGATCTAAAAAAATTAGAAAAAATTATCTGGGTTCATACCAAAAGTATTTTCAAGTATGCGGAGACCCCTTCCATATGCATCCGATGCCTTGTCCAGCACACCAAGGTTAGCATATAATCCTCCCATGTGGATCAATATGGAATCCATCAGCGGCTTATCATTGGGTATGCAATTGATGACATTATTCATCTACAAATGCAACCAGGAAGTTACAAAAAGATGTCAAGGGCCCAGGCTTGTAAATTAGAAAGGATGTACGATTACAAAAGTTAAAAGTTTTTTTTATGAACAGACACCAACTTTCATCCTCTACATGGAATACTGAAGATTACAAATATTTGTGTCCAAGTTTAGTTCATGAAATTACCATTTCAAGAATACTCTCAACCATCTCAAAGTCGCCAGCAGCCATGTACCCCAACGCGATTACATCAAGTAAGGCAGCTTGTTCTATGTCTATATTGCCTTCGGCTATCTGTTCTTTCACAGCTTGATAATTTGCTTCAAGTAGTTGCACAGCATTGTCTTTCCTGCCCAGCTTTATCATCGCTTTGATATTAGAGAAGAGCTCTTCCAGTTGTTTCTCAAAATCTTGCAAGTTATCAGAGCAAACACCAGTGTCATCAACTGCCGATAACCTAGTATGAAAATTATGAATAAATCAGAAAAATTCAGAACTCTAAATTTTATGAGTTCCGCATCAAGCAAGTTGAACCATCAAGGATGTAGAGTCTTTTCCATATGAACGGTAAGTCAAAGAGTCAATATCTTAAGTACGACACTTGAATTTCACCAAACCACGGTGACAGGCTGCGGGTCACACAACAAAATAAATGTGAAAGATTAACCTATCAAAAAGATCCCTCAACAAGAGAAAAGTAAAACAGTTCCTGGAAACATTAGCAGGCCAAAGGTGATAACAAAAAAACTCACCTCTTAAAACTCGAGGACAAATCATTAAACATGCAACTTTTTAGCCAATCATGACGGACCCGAAGCCTTAAATGACACTGATGGAGCCCCAACAAAGGACCTCGAACACTCCATATCAGCTGTTGAGTAACTCTTACTCCACCGTTCTGCTTAAAACACGAAGCTTTCCTGACCAAAAGAATAGAAGGCTTCAGAAAATGCAAGCAGGAAAACATATATCCTAATAAACTGAAAAAAACTCAAATTCAAACTTCCCAGAGGCGAACAAAAACTCTTGCTAGAAACAGAATCTATCAGACAAGCGCCGATAAACTCATAGAGACATCAAACAGTAAAAAAAAAATGAAGGCCGAATTACACTCCTGACAAAGCTTCGACGAGAAATCAAAGAAAGCTTAATGGGGGCTCATACTTTCCAATTGAGAGCCAAACGCTGGGCTGCGACGCCGCCATTTCTCCCTCCTACGAAAAACTGAGGATCGATTTTACCTTTTAGGAAGCAATCATAAAGATGGGCCAGGCCCATATTGATTAACGGGCTGAGAGGAAAGCACAGCCACGTCATCTCTGTTAACATATGACGTGGACCAACGCCCACGGCCCGTTCCTCTCCTTCACTCATTTATTTACAAAAGTTATTAAATTATTTTTTTGCATTTCTCTTTCTGGGGAAAAAGGGCAAATGGGAGTCCAAGGGACCCAATCTCTTCCTCACAGCGTTACTGGCGGAGGTTTTTTCCCCATATTATCTCGATTTTCGAAAATTGCGCCAGCTCTTGTAATGTGCTCCGCTGTGGCGGTTACAGTCGGAGAAGGAGATGTCGCTCCTGAGCCCGAGGTTGCAGCAGTCGCCAGTCCGCGCCGCGAGCGGCGGAAGCCGCTGCTGCGACTGCACCTCGTTTTTCTTTAATCGAAGCGTCTATAAACCTAAGAGGAAGAGCAATAGAATATGCTGCGCGACTGCGGTCGATTCCCGCTTCGAGCTGTCGAGTGTGTCGAGAATCAGGTTTGGATCGAGCAAATTGCAAGGTCGCCGGTCCGAGATGGAGGACGATGTGGTCGTTAGATCGGATGGATTGGGCGAATTTACATATGCTGCTGTCTTCGACGGTCATGCCGGATTTTCGTCTGTGGAATTTCTAAGGTTTACTGATACCCACTCGATTTGGTTGGCGTATTTCTGTAATTTTTTATGCTATCTCAGTAGTTTATTGAAGTGTCTTTAAGACTCGTCTTTCTGAAGTATTTACTGTTTTTCTTATTTTTCAGAAATGAGTTGTACAAGGAGTGCGTGGCAGCTTTGCAAGGGGGAGTAATTCTCGCAGGCAGGAACTTTAATGCTATACGAGATGCTTTAATCGAAGCCTTTCAGTCTGTTGATGCGAAACTTCTTGGACGGTGAGTCTGAATTTTCTTAGGATAAGTTTTCTAAGTTGAAGGTTTATCAATAAGAGTTTCTTTTGGAAAATAATAATTTTTTTGTCGATTCACGGTCGTTTTTCTCTAAAGGCTTGATGAAATGGGAGACAAAGACGAATCAGGAGCAACCGCTACGGTTGTTTTCATCAGAAACGATGTGATGTTTATTTCACATATCGGTGACTCCTGCGTGGTATCATCCAATTCTTGTCATCCATGCCTATTCATTTCAATTGGTTTACTTTCATTGTCCTTGATAATTCCTCTTTCTATATAATTAAATTATGTGGACTAATTGATTATTCTTGGTTTGATAAAATAAATTCTGGATAGGTCATTTCACGATCAGGAAAACCTGAAGTAGTAACTAGTTCTCATAGACCTTATGGCAACAATAAGACGTCTCTTGAAGAGATCAAGCGAATCAGGGCTTCAGGCGGATGGGTATGTCTCTCTCTTCTATTTATTCGGAGATTCAACAAATTAATACCACTTGACAGTTCTCGCCTCGTTGTTTAGCAAATATCATGTGAAAAATTATCCATGATGACGATGTTAATGGGTTCTTATCTCAGCTAACTGTGATGAAATAAGATCTGTGTGATGACCAAGGAATTACAAAAATGTAAGTTGAAAACAGTCGTGGAAAAGTAAACATCATATGGTTAGCTTCAAGGGATCGATTGCTTGACATGAACTAGTTGGTCAAGCTCAAGGCCTCAGTCAGTGGTTCAATCAATTTTGGCTTCCCTTTGGTCAATAATAGGCCATAAGACATGATCAATTGTGAGGATTGATTGGGGGCACTGTTCGGGGTGCTTCCCTCCCTTAATTCAAAAAACAAATTGTGAGGATTGATTAAGAAAAAAAAAAATTATTTGAAGACAGGGCTCCAGGCAGATGGGGTTCAGATCTATCTGAAGACTGGTGTGACAACCAGGATTAAAAAAGAACATTCATCCGGGAGAGAGAGGCCAGCACTTCTGTCTCTACGTCTGCCTCTGCCTCTTTTATAATCCAAGTGATCATGGTTTCCTCGATTAAGCAGCTGTAAGACTGCTGCTCGACCATGACCATGGAGCTTAGTAATCACCCTGGACATGACCATCATCCAATCTCATGGATCCTCGAAAATCTAGCTTATGTGTGCAAAGAAAGAAAATCATGCTCTCTTGTTTCTCTGTGTTTCTCTAAGATTTTCTTACTAATCACGACACCGTGTGTTGATTTTTCATTCCTCATATTTGTCTCCAAATATTCACAAAAGTTTACTACACTTCAGATTAGTGACGGAAGAATCTGTGGAGAAATATCTGTATCACGGGCGTTTGGGGACATAAGATTCAAGACGAAGAAGAATGAGTTAGTTAATTGTACTCATCTCTTTTCTCACGTGACAACTTTTAAAGTTCTTAGTTTCGACTGCATGAACTCAAATGTTTACTTCTTTTTTACTTAGGATGCTAGAAAAGGGAGTCGTTGAAGGTCGGTGGAACCAGAAGTTTATTTCTCGGTATGCTTATTTCTATGACTTCATATCCCCAGAGATCATTTTCTATTAATTTTCTGCGAGTAATGTGATCTCAATTGCATTTATTGGTGCCAGACTAGGTCATTTTTGTAAGTTTACCATTCATGCTCCATGTGTTCCCTGTTCCATAGTAGGCTACTGTGAGACTCTTACAGGCCTTTTAGGTAATGTACCCTAAAAGGCCCATTACGATGGAAGTCTAATTTTTTTGCTGCATTTTTAGGTAATGAATTTTCTGCATTTTCCCCTCCCCCTCCTCTCAATCTCCCCTCCTCTCTCTGGATCTGGTACAGTACATATCTGCGGTTGAAAGATACCAAATTAGTGAAGATCTGAGAAATTACTGCAAAACGTGTATGTCCATTTCTTATTCTTGTCAAACTGTAACCATATTTTAGAATGATGTGCTATCTCTAGAAATCACATACATGCTTTACATATCGTGGACCATTTATTGAATAAAAATTGTTTATCTCTAGAAATATGCTGCCAACTGGTGAACCCTTATTCTGTGCTTTTCAGAATACAATTTAAGGGAGACTTGGTCACTGCTGTGCCAGAGGTAAATCAAGTAGACCTGGAAACTGATGTTGAATTTATATTATTGGCATCTGATGGTCTCTGGGATTACATGAAGAGGTCAGTCTAATCGTATTTCTTTGAATTGATGTGATTTCAGAAGTATAGAGATGTGCTATTTAGCAGTGATTAATCTATGATTTTTCTTTCGTCCATGTTGGTACCACAGCTATGAGGTAGTGACCTTTGTTCGGAATCAACTACGTCAGCATGGTGATGTGCAGGTATGATCATTCATGTTTATCCTCTTATGGGTTTATATAATTTCATGACAGATGAGCTAAAGGTGGCCTCACTTTTCTATTTTAGATGGCTTGTGAAGCGCTTGCTCATCTTACTTTGGTACTTTCTTTGACTCATCTCTCCATTTTAGTGTATATTAAAGGAGCGGCAGCTAACTCAGTCTCTTTTTTTCTCTTCCCTCTATTTCAGGATAGGAATTCAGAAGACAACATAAGCATTGTGATAGCTGATTTGGGGTACTCTCCAAATCTTTCGATATTATCATCTGAAAGAATCTTATCAGTAAACTAAAATCAAAACTAAATCTAAAAATTTTTGTTAATTCTGGCAGGAGGACAGACTGGCAGAAACTGCCAGTCCAGGGACCAAATTACCTCTTTGAAGTCAGCCAGGCTTTTGCCATTGTGGCTTTCGTATCCCTTGGAATATGGATGTCATCTCTTCTGTCAATGTGAGACATATAGGTTCTTGATGTGCGTGTGTACATAAAGATGCATTGGATGTCAATACGGTTTCAGTAACATCAGTTGATGTGAATCCTTTAGGCATGTTCATGTGTTTTTTTAGATTTCCTTGCATCAGAATATGTACTTGATATGAGGAAAGAAATAACTGTAAAGCTTGATAGCAAGCTCATTTCCAGATGAAACCACTCAAGATTCATATTCTTAAGGCGTTCATATTGGTCATCACATAGATTCTTTCTTCATTCCAACTCATTAGACCTTGAACAATTATTTCCCATAAGGACTGAGCTTTGATGATTAAGAGTTTATCATCATACCCTCACCAGAGCTCTCCGTCCACTGGACGAAGACATGATGGATAATTTTTTTGGTGGTCTTTCATTATTGCTCTTGAGGTTTGAAATTGAGCAGGTCGTCTAATCTGATCGTGATTTCAACCATTTAGTGGAGGTTGGCAGCTGAGGAGGTAAGTATCATGGTATGGTATCATTGTTGAAGCTTCTCTCAGGTAACTTAGCAAATTCTCAAAGTTTGGTGGCTAATGATCCCTGATGTTGGACATTGTTGAGCTGAGTGCTAGTGACAAACCAGTCAAATGGGGACACTTCAAATACTAACTAAAGGTATCCCTTGCATTTATCAAAATTTTGATGCCCTATTTTCCAAAGATAACCCTAGCACATGAATATCCTTGAAGTGGTGGTGGCATTGACTTGCAAAGTCATATATATTATTGAATTTCCAAAGAGAAATTAGATCATGAAATTTACACTGCTTATCATTAAAAGTCTAATCAAATATGTTCATAATGTAGAGATCACTAGTCTTTACATTTATACTCATGCACTTCATTTTAAATATCATACAAGAATAACAATAAACAAAATTTTATTTCAATGAATACAATGCGAGACATACCAATATCATTTGCTTGAAAGCCGTATAATATCTATCACGGTTATTCTATCTATTTCAAAAGAGTTCATAGAATGAAGAAATTGAGTCTTTGATAAGCTAGAACTCAAGTTACTTGCTATGTTCCTTTGAACAAAAAATTATAAAAAAATAAAATCCTTTAGATAGGATGCAAGCACACAAATCCCAATTCATAATTGTTTGACTTCATCAATTTTACACAAAAAAGTGAGATAATTTGACTTCATCATCATAAAAAGGTAAGAGTAAATGACATTGGAATATGTTGTAATTGTTGTTTTTAGATTGGTTAGTTTTAACTACATAAATTGAAGTATATGTCTATTTGTTAGTTATTGTAGTAACATTTATGTCATTGCCACAAATTTCTTACATATTATTTGAGGGTAAGAATTGGGAATAAAGATGGCTTTGATTTCATATTAAAATAGATGAAGTGTTTTGTGGAAAGTTTAATAGTTCACTTACATATGCAATGAATGAGGGAATTGTGCAATTATAATAGAAATTAATTTGGTTTAAATTGCAAATATTAGTGACAAAATATTGAGATTTTTTGTTCGAATGTGTCACTCTTAGATTAAAATAAAAAGTAAATGTATTCAAATTTATCATCTTATTTAATTAAATCCTCTTCTAGATTCTCTCCATGTCACTCAGAGATCAAGAAAGGAAATGAAATTTCTTAATTCTTTTATCTGTACATTATGTAAATTACAACTTCATCTTCCTCACTTTCTGTTACTCAAAAGTGTGAAGAAAAGACATTCAATGAGGAAATAAACTTAATGATAGATATTATGTGGCCTATAAGCCAATCACACTTTTATGTATCTCCTTTATGTTCATTGAAATGATATTTATTTATTGTCATTCTTGTGTGATGTTTGCAATGAAGTCCATAAGCTTATACAACAGCTAAGTAAAATATGATGAGATCATAACATAGTGATCACTAGTATTTAAAGATATGTTCTAAATATTCTTATTCGTGAGATGTTCGAGAAGATCATCGAATTATTTGAAAGTAATAATACTATATGATCTGACTCATATGATGAGTATGTCTGATCTTGTATCCATTAGTGTGGAGACACTAAAGATAGAAAGGGGGTATTCTTTAGAGAAATAGTTTATTGAATTGATACATATGAATCCATGAATGGTAAAGCCCAATTGTATTGGGTGAATAAAGACGAGATTACAAGCCTCTATTTATAGAGAATAAAGAAAGAAATATAGAAGTATAACCCATGTGGGACTAATATCCTTGAGCATGATAAAATATGAGTAATACCCAAGAGGTCACCCATCCTAGTACTGCTCTTACTCAAGCATGCTTAACTATGCAATTCTTATAAGAGCTAATACAATACACCTTATAATGAGTTATATCTAAGACCTTCAAATGAGCTATATCTAACAATACCTAATTATCAATCAGCTTTATTCATGTCATAGTTTTGTATGTGGTCCTTTGACTTGAGATACCAAAGACATCTTGTGGATGGATAATCGTGTTTTGATTGTGACTTATGAATCCCTAGCCACGACATATTTAAAACCTCATACATTAGATACGACATGAAGTTCTCGAAGATGATTGTGTGGTCAAGATGACATCATCCACCCTCAGTATTTGAGGAGATTGACTCAAGGAATGAGATGTGATAAATATCAGAGAAGAAGGTCTCGATGATTTCTTAAACACATCAGTACTAACTTGAGTGACCAGTTAGCGTTTGACAGTTGACCATACCCTAAGTCATTCATGAGTCTTGTACGGATGAAGGATTATACATACATGATAACCGATGACAAAAAGGTTCCATAAGAGAGTTCTTACATACTCCATATATCCTAGAGTACGTGGTGTAGCTTGAAATCCCACATGCTAGCAATTCAACCTGTTGGCTGGGTTAAATCGATCATTGATTAATTAATTTATATGTTGATGTAGATAATTAATTAATATTAACAACTAAGGTGTTATTGGGCCTATAGAGTTATTAACTAGTAAGATATATGGACCTAGAGGGTCACACATAGAAGGTCTATGGATGTCACTAGATATAGACATAATTATAGGGTTTTTATAAAAAAATCACATACCAAATGTCTATAAATAGAAAGAGAACGACCACAACTCAAGGTTCCCACACAAACATTTTGAGAATTCTCTCATTTCTTCTCTTTCTCTCTTGATGAAGAGCTTTGAGGAAGAGATGCAATCATCCAGAGACTGTGTGGATACCGCTAGAGGCTAGATGATTGAACAACTTCAAGAACTCCTTCAAGAGGAACCTTGTATGTTTTTCATACATACTAGATGATAGGATCATCTGCTCTTGATTCCTCAATGTTTTGAAAATATGATTCAATGTATTCCGCTGCACTCAATATTTTGATCAAAATTTCAGAAAATTTATCAACCTTAGAACCTAAAACTTAATTCTAATCATAATATATTACAACAAAGAACATACATAATTAAAAAAAAAAGAGAGAATATCTAGATACTAGAGGTATTAGCAAGGGAGTCTATTGAGATTCAATACTTATAGCGTTCCTCAGACGCAAGAAAGGCATCAAGTTTCGTTACTTCTTTAACATTCATTGAATTTGACATTTGAAATAAAATAAAATAACTTATGTACAAGGGTGAAGATAAATGAGGATACAAAGAAATGGAGTGGGAGAAATTAAGAGAATATAATTCTATCAACCACAACTTTAGTTGTTTCTTCATCCATATTAGGTGATAGCTAAATATCATCATTAAAGAGAAATGGATATGTACTTTATACTCTCATTTATAAGATCATTAATTAATGTTAGTGTGTAATCCACATCATTTTAATGTACATTATCATGAAATTCAAGTTTTAAGTAGCATCATACCATTTTACCTAGTTTATAATTTTTGCATGATTTTTTACTTAATATGTGGATTACGAGCCTTTGACTTTTTAAGGTCAACCGCTTGGAGATCTTTTTCTATTCTCTAGTTTTGATGATTATAGGGCTTATGCAATTTATAAAACTTAATACCAACTTTGAATCTAAAAATAAGAAGGATAAAAATTTGGTTTTATTTGGAAGGATAAAAATAAGAAGGTAACACACAATATACCAACTTTGAATCTTGACTTAGCTTGATTTTTCAAATAAAACCAAATTCAAGAAAACTAACATTATCCTTTTTTCTCCTTCTTTTTATTGTATAGATAGCATGAAACTTTGCAAAACTTAACTTTTGAATGGTTGCTAAAAATTTAATTGAAAGGGGATTTCTATTTTGATAGTTTTTAAGTATATATAAAGGAGTATTTTCTAGACAATTAGAGCTTTTCAAATCCTAATAATTAAATTTTATGGAGGTCCACATGCACATTGCCTTAGTGCACTGTGTGTTAGCAGCACCACACGATAGCGTACTATTCGCTAGTGCAGCACATTAAGGTAAAAAATGATTTTAACTTCAGGTTTTCATTTCTTTTATTGATAGGTAATGTGGAAATTGTGTAGCACTTAATAAGTATAGTCATGAAGGATCTCGTTTCCTGCTATTGGTATATGGATCATTCACATAATAAGATGCAAAACTTTTATTGGAGCCATCAGATCTCAAGCATTACGCCAAATTAAATTAGAGCCATTGAAATCTGGGTCCCCATGATCCACTGGACGATGTGGCTTCATCGCCACACTTCATTTTTATCCTAATGGTGATTGTTAACCATTGGTCTCTTCTTCAAAAGAGATGGGTGATGAAATGTTTCTTTGTCAACAACCTTCACTTAATAAGATCTAACAAGCACGAATTAATCGAGCCTAAATTCTACTAAACAATTTCTCAATTCTAGAGTATAACTATTATTCGATTATTCCAAAAATTGAACCTTGTGGACAAAGTACTCTTAAATGGATTGCTTTATTTTTTTTGAGACTCATTTTTGCATCAAATGAACTCCAAGGAATAATTTTTTTTAACAAGACACCACAAAGAATCTCATTACTTTGGGTTATATTTAGTTTTAGAAGTTGAGAACTGTTGACGATGAGAGTAAGAAACCCTAGAATTGTATCTAGAAATGAGAATACAAAGGTCCCGTATATAAGAGGTGAAGATGAGAGGCCTTAAATGGGCTGAGAGCACAATATCACCATCAGACATTCTCCCTCAAGCTGGAGCATATAAATCAAACATGCTTATCTTGGTACACATGGCACCTTATGAGATCCCAGCTAGACTCTTTGTGAACACATATGAGAGCTACTGAGATGATGTCACATGAGGAGTAGAGATGACTCTGGACATAACCTTGTCTCGTATGTAGTAGTAGTCAATCTCAATGTGCTTTGTACACTCATGAATAGTGGAATTACTAGATATGAAGATAGTGGCTCGATTATCATAATGCATGGATGATAAATTGAGACCGCAAGGTCATTAAAAACATGCGGTCAAGAGTCAAAATTAATACCAAACTCACCAATTTAAAGAAATTAAAACGAATTGAGGAGTATAGTGGTGAATAAGGGTCGAATTCATGGAGAATTAGAATAATTTCGAATTTGATCAAATCAGATGATGAAATGTTGATAGAAATTAGGGGTTTTGATATTTTTGGAAAGAAGACTCAAAGACGAATCCACGAAATAAAAAATAATTAAATTTGGATTAAGATGAGCGGAAAAATCATCGAATGAACATGAGAGAAATTTTTGAAAAATAAAATCACGAAAAACTAAAATTGAAATTGACTCAAATTGTGATTCTAAAATGAAGTCTAAAGCTATAAGAAGGAAGATTAGGATGAAACACGATCCCTAACCCAAGATTGCACTCGAATTGATCCAATTAGTTGCCGGCTCAAGGCTTTTCATCCAAAATTTGGAAAACGCGATCGTTGATGTTCAAGCGTCAATTTCTTCCTATTCTCTCAACGAAGTCTCACTCTCAAGCACTCTGTGGATGCGGAAATGAGCCCTGAAGCGATTGAAAGCAAGAGATTCAAGAGATTTGGTGTCTAAACCGTTTGATTTATTCGAATTGCCCTAGAATGCTTTACAATGTCGAAGAACACCTCTATTTATAAGGTGAATTGTGTGTAACCGTCCGATTGTCAATTAATCTTGGATCAACTTCTCTGATGAAACGTACCCTTGTGAATCATTACAATTAAGTCATGGCCGTTGGATCACAGATGGACCGCAGAGATTTTACCACGTCACGCGTGTTATACGTAACGCATCAAACACCCGCCATTCGATCTTGATTGGACGCTCAGATGCGTTTCAGTCAATTTTAATCTAAACCCTTATAACTCCTCAGATCAACAGCTGAGATTAAATCATTTTAAAAATGATTCGCCTACGAATAGGAATGTGCCACGTACCCTCCGCCTTAAGTGACAATCAACAATCACTATAAGACGCTCGATTGGACGCTTTAGATTGTGCCACGTCACCTGCGCACTTATAAAATTGATTTTAAATTAGAAAAGTTAATGTTTCATTCAGAAAAATCCCAAAAAATTCATTACAAATTCAAAAAAATTCAAGAAAAATAAAAAAATCTAAAAATTAAAAAATTCATAACTTTCAAAATACAACTCCAAACTAATCCAAAATTATTTCATTGGATTAGAAATTAAATTATCTATCATTCTCAAAAGTCAAATTTAATAAGTAACAAGAAATTCAGTTTCTATTTTGAAAATACACTCATTTCTTTTAGAATTTAAAACATAGAAAATTATATGAGTGTATATAACATGATTTCTCTTATAATTTAGCATTAAAAACTAATTATAATCTGAAGTAAAGATGGGTTATGAAATTATTTATCCTTAATTTATCATAATTAACCCTAAATTAATGTATTTTTAGATTATAATGAATTTTTCATAGAATGATAGATAAATACTCAAAAATATGATAACATGTATTAGAATGGAATGTTTTATGCCTTAATATGCATTAATAATCATGTATTATCATGTCTAATTAGCATGTTATCAACATGCATTGCAAAAGGAGATGAAATGCTGAGATCTTTGAAAAATGATTGAAGCCATACAATCTCCCCCGTGGTCTCAACCATATCTCAATACTTAAGACTCTGCGCTGGAGCATGATACCACCTATTTCTAGGATTTCCAAGTAACGAGGTGACCGAACGAATTGATGCAGTCATTAATTGCACACCGATTCATGTCAACAATATAACCAAACTTACCAATTTAATGATTTAATAATGCATTGAGGGGTATAATGGTAAATAAGGGTCGAATCCACACGAAAATAAGGTATTTTCGAGAGATCTTTTGGAATTTGATCAAATCGGACGATGAATTGGTGATAGAAAAATAGGGAAAATGGTATGTTTGGAAAGATAACTCAAAGACGTATCCATGGAATCAAAAATCACTTGATTTGGATTAGTAATCACGGAGAAATCAAAGAGCGAAGTGTAATGAAATTTCTGAAAATCGGAAGAACGAAAAACCGAAATTAACAATGAAATTAAACTAAATTACTGTCCTAAATTCCAAATTGATGATACATGACGAAAGATTAGAGGGAAAAAATGTATTCTAACCTGAGATAGTGATCGAAATGATCCAATTAATTTCCGAATCGAGGCTGTTCATTCCACGATTCCGAAAATGAGCATCGGTGTTCAAGAGACAAATTCTCCTTAATCGATCGATGAAATCTCACTTTTAATCACTCCGTGGATGCGGAAATGAGTCTAGAAGAGATTAGAGCGAGGGGTGTAGATAGATCAATTTGATGAAATCATCCAAGAATGTCTTACAAAATCAAAGAACACCTTAATTTATAGGTGATTTGGGCGTAACCGTTGGATTAAATTCAATTGACGGTTCTAATGAAACGGTTCATCATGAACCATTTCAATTGAATCGCAACCGTCCGATCTTGATGGAGCGCTTCGGATGAGTCCACGTGGATATGCATTATGAAATGCATCAAATCGCTTCCATTGGATCACGATCCGGCGATCAGGATGCGTTTCCGCGAGTTGCATCTGGATAACTCCTTTTTTTAAAAGCACGTGCGCGATCTGATGATCTGGTGGACCATGAGTCCACACGATCCACGTGCGTTAATTGGCAAGCCGTTGATCCGATGCTCCTCCTTCGGCCACGTCACCTGCATTTAAAATTCAGTGTGGAACTTAATCCCACACGGTAAAAAAGAAGGGAAATAGTCGGGTATATAACGTGTGACAATTAAGAGGGTTAGCTTAAATCCAAAATATCGGATGCTTATATGTACTATAACCCTATATTACGAGTAAATATAAATATGCACAAGTCACATCCGGGCCACGTAGGCACTCGCGTGGGTCCGCGTGGCTCTGCCACATGGCCTTGAGTGCCACGTCGTATCCACTTGGGTCCCGCGCAAAAATAATCTCCCTTTTTATTCTTTTTTAATTGTTTTAAACGATTTAAACTCAAAATAAATTCAGAAAAATCCAAAAAAATCCCTAAAAATTAGAAAATTCATAACTTTCAAAATATAACTTCAAATTAATCCAAATTTCTTTCATTTGATCCGAATTTTAATTATCTATCATTCTAAAAAGTCAAAATTAATAAATAATGAGAGTTTTATTTTTTATTTCAAAAATATATTTTTTTCTTAAAGATTTTAACTTTAGTAAATTAAATGAATGTTTATAAAAAATGATTTCTCTCATTATTTAACTTTAAAAAACACTTATAATCTCAAGTAAAGATAGGTTATAAAATCTTTTATCTTTAATTCATCATAATTAACCCTAAATTAACGCATTTTGAGATTATAACTTAAAATTGGATGAAATGATAGAAATGCACTGAAGGTATGATAACATGCATACATATGGAATGTTTTATGCCTTAATTTTCTTTAATAATCATGTTTTATCATTTTAAGTTTGCATGTTATCACGATGTTACCTCCAATGTAAGTGTAATAGCCTATACTAGATTTACGATCTCACTTGTCACTTGCATACTCAACATTAGAGTAGTCTTTGATACGAATATGACCGTGTCATCAATAGATGAGCTCTCTCCCTAGGGCTTTCTTGATGTATGCTAGAACTGGTAGAGCTCCCTCCTAGTGAACTCGTCAATGTTCATGCATGAATTGACTCAAAACACTAATCGCGTATATGATCAACTTGCCTAAAATTCTTTGATAGTTGTTAGCATCCTCAAAGAGTGGAGATGACGTATCCCAAAACTGCAGGCAGGCTTCCATGGGTGAGGTCTCTGGCTTGCACCCAAGAATTCTCATCTCCTTAAGCATGTCAAAGGCATAATTTTTTTGAGTCAAAGCTAGTTCCCGTCTTGATGAGCAAACTCAATCCAAAGAAAGTATCTAGGACTCCCTAAGCCACAAATGCTGAGGTGCTGCTATAAATAAGTCTTGGTAGAACGAATGCCAGTGTCATCACTCCTAGTCAAAATAATACCATCACCGTAGACTGCAAGAATGACAAGAACACCCTTAGTCTTCTTAGTGAGCATGGTGGGATTGGGCGCGCATGATGTGAAGCCAAAGGTGGAGAAAAGGCAACAAAAATTGGGAAACCAAGAATGTGGACTCTACTTGAGTCCTTCAATAGCTCGTCGTAGGATACACACTTTAGATTACTCCCCCTAAGCAACAAAACCAAGAGGTTTCTCCACAAAGATCTTCTCCTCGAGATCACCATAAATAAAGTCATTAGAAACGTCTAACTAGTGGAAAGACCATGACTAATTAATTGCAAGAGAGAGGAGCACACATAGAAATTTGAGACGAACAATTGGGGAGAACCTCTCCGTATAGTCAATGCCATACACTTGAGTAAATCCAGGAGCAACCAAACGAGGCTTGTGACCTATAACGGTACCATCAAAATGATATTTGATAATGAAGACCAATTTGCACGTGACAATGTAGGCATTTGATGGACAAGGAACCAAGGTCCAAGTCACTCAAGAAACCAAGGCCTCCACTTCAGAATCCATCACCGCTTTCCATTCAAGTACTTGTGTCACATCAACATGCAATCGTGGAATCAACTCGAAGGCTACGAAAAGGGCAGCGACATGAAAGGATGGAGAAAGACGATCATAGGAAATAAAGTGAGAAATGGGATGGTGAGTACAAAAGGGTGTACCCTTGCAAAGGGTGATGGGAAGGTGAAGATCATCTAGAGGGGCTTGGGGATTGACGACGAGGAATGGCAAGGTGGCGGTGGAGTGGGGGGGATAGGGGATATGTATCTAGAGCAGAGGAGACAAATGGAATTGAGGGAATAGGAGGAGAAGGAGAGGAGAGAGAGAGTGGAGGAGAGAGAACCAAAGGACAGGGACTTACAATGACCACCAAGGGAGGGAAGCCAAATGGAGGAGATACAGTATTGGGAGTCAAAGAAAGTGAGGAAGAAGAGAAGAAGGGAGAGTCCTCATGAAAGGTGACATCGACAAAAGTCACATAACAACGGGTGCAAGAAAGTACAACTGGTAGCTATTCCCTCTCCTGGCGAAACAAATTTTTGCAATTTTTTAATACACACTGATTCGTGTCAAAACTAATACCAATTTAATGAAATAATCAAGAATTGAATAGCATAGAAGTGAATTAGGGTCGAATCCATGGAGAATTAAGGGATTTTTGAGATATCTTTTGAAATTCAATCAAATCAGACAACAAAGAGTTGTGAGCAATTAGGGAAATTTATAGATTTGGAAAGAAAACTCAATGGTGAATCCACAGAATCAAAAATCTTAGAATTTGGATCAAGATTTACAGAGAAATCAACAAGTGAACTAGATAGATATTTCCAAAAATAAGAATTGCGAATAACCAAAATTGAAATTGACTAAATGTATGATTCGAAATTGAAATCTAATGTTATAAGAAGAAATATTGCTAAAAAAACTCAAATTCTAACCCAAGATAGCCCTTTAATTGATCCAATTCCTCACCGGATCAAAGGCTATTCATTCGCGAATTCAAAAATGATCGTTGGCGTTTAAGAGTAGATTTCTTCCTATTCTCTCAACGAAATCTCACTTTCAAATACTCGTGGACGCGGGAAATTGATCTAGAAGTGATTGAAATCGAGAGATTCAAGGATTTTGGTGTCTAGACAGTTTGATTACTCGAAGAACCTAAGAATGATTTACAATGTTGAAGAACATCTCAATTTATAGGAAAAATTGGGTGGAACCGTCGAATGAAGCGTTTAATCTTTGATCAACGGCTCTGATGAAACGCAAGAGTGCAAATTGTTATGGTTAAGTCATGGCCATTGGATTGCAGATGGATTGTCGAGATTTTGCCACGTTGCATGTGAAGAAGAAACACATGAAATGCCATCTGTCTGATCTTGATCTAACGCTCCTGATGCATTTTTGTTGATTTTAATCTTACCTGTTATAACTCTTTGATGAATGGCTAAGATTAAATCATTTTTAAAAGAATTCGTCGACGAGTAGAAATGCGCCACATACTCCCCCGCCTTAAGTGATGATCGACGATCGCGATTTAATTGCACGATTGAACGCTCCACGCGATGCCACGCCACCTGTGCACAAAAAGGTAAAAATAGTCCCAGATGACAAAAATGTAGGTAAATTTGCATGTATATATGTAATGCACAATTAAGGAGTTAAGAAAAATCTTTACCAGAGTGATTTCTCTTTAATCACACACACACCCACATGTGCGGAGACGCGCACACACACACACTCACACACTCACACACGAGCGCATGATAACATGCGAATTAGACATGATAATGCATGATTATTAATGCATATTAAGGCATAAATGACTTCATTCCTATGCATGTTATCATATTCATGAGTATTTATCTATCATTCTATGAAAAAGTCATTATAATCTCAAAATATTTTAAATTAGGGTTAATTATGATGGGTTAAAGATAAATAATTTTTAGAATGATAGATAATTAAATTTCTGATCAAATGAAATAAATTTTGATTAATTTGGATTTATATTTTGAAAGTTATGAATTTTCTAATTTTTAAGGAATTTTTCTGAATTTTTAATGAATTTCTAAGGATTTTCTGGAATTAAAAAATCATTTTTTCTAATTAAAATCGATTTTTAGGAATATTTAAAGCGCACAAGTGACGTGGTGTGATCAGAGCTGTGCGATCGATCACGATCAACGATCTCAATGAGGAGGCGACGTGGCAGCATGTGGAACGTCCGATCGCGCGTGCGATATTAGCCGTCGATCTTCACTTAGATCGATGGGCGCACGTGGCTTAATCGGGGTACACTGGATGTGTCTAATCTCGACCATTGATCGCGAGAGTTATAACGGTCAAGATTAGATCGCGAAGAAACGCATCTGATGCATCCGATCGCGATCCAACGATGATCGTTTCAAGGCATTTTATAACGCGCGTTGATGTGGCTTAACGGTAATCCAATGACCACGTCTTAACGGTAACGATTCGCGATCAATTGTTTCATCAGAGCCATTGATCGGTTTAATCGGACGGTTACGCCCAAACACCCTATAAAAATTGAGATGTTTTCCGATTTGTATAGCATTCGAGTGCAATTCACTCAAATTAAACTGTTTTGGCACCAAATCTCTTGAATCTGTTGATCCCAATCGCTTTTAGACTCAATTCCGCGTCCACGGAGTGCTTAAGATCAATATTTCGACGAAAGATGAGGAAGAAATCGACGCTTGAACTCCATGAATTGCGATTTTTAGATTTTGATGAATAGCCTTGATTCCGGTGAATAATTGGGTTAATCCAATTGCAATTGTGGGTTAGTGGAAGTGGTTTTGCCTAATCTATCATCTACTAGTGTTTAATTTCTGTTTAGATTCATCAATTTAAGTAATTTAGAGTTTATTTTTGTTAATTTCACGATTTCGATTTTCGGAAAATACATCTCACTTCGATCTTCAATTTCTCCGCAAAATCAAAGTCAAATTCGTTGATTTTTGATTCCATGGAATTTTCTTGAAGTTGTCTTTCATAATATACCATTTTTCCCAATTTCTATCATCGATTCATTGTTCGATTTGATCAAATTCAAAGAGATCATCAGATATTTCCCTAATTCCCTATGGATTCGACCCATATTTACCATTATACCCCTAAATTCGAGATATTTCATTAAATTGGTAAGGTTGGACTTTATTTTGACACAAGACCATGTGCAATTGATGACCTCGCGGTCTCGATTCGTTAGCGCACACATACCCGTTTGTGACACATAATGGTATAAGATGTCACCATGTGGCACCACTTTTAGTCCGTGCCACATCATCTGTCACGTTAGCACGCAATAAAATAAATGATTTTGAATAAATTTAATTCAAAATAAATCAAATAAAATTAAAAAAAAGTTCAGAAAAGTTCAGAAAAAATCTAGAAAAATCTCTAAAAATTAGAAAATTCATATTTTTTAAAATAGAACTCTAAATTAATCTAAATTCATTTCATTGGATTTTAAATTAAATTATCTATATTTTTAAAAAGTCAAATTTAATAAATAACAAGAGGGTAAATTTTGATTGAAAACATATACTCATTTCTTTTAGAATTTAAAACTTAGAAAAAATAATGGGTGTACATAAAGTGATTTCTCTTATTATTTAGCATTAACAAATAATTACAATCTCAAGTAAAGATGGGGATAATCTAATCTTTAAAATATTCTTCTTAATTTATCATAATTAACCCTAATTTAATGCATTTTGAAATTCTAATGACTTTTTCATACGATGATAGATAAATACTCACAAATATGATAACATGCATGAGAATGGAATGTTTTATGTCTTAATTTGCATTAATAAGCATATATTTTCATGTATAATTTGCATGTTATCAGTAGCCCTTCTGTGTCCTAGAGTAAACATTAAACACACCTTTGAGATTGTAAGGAGAGAGTTTAGAGAGGTAAGGAGAGCAATCTTGGACAAAAGCAGTACATCCAAAATTTCAAGGTGGAGGGGAGAAGAGGGACGAGGTGGGTAAAAGACTATGAAGGGGGAATAACGCCTCTAAGAGGAGCCGAGGGGGCCGATTCTAGAGATAGGAGGGCGTTAGAACAAAGATAATATGAGACATGTATATCAATAAGTAGTGTGCGAGTAATATCAAGGAGTTGATGGAATTTTTGCTCTGCAACACCATTTTTTTGCTAGGTGTGAAGACAAGTGGTTTGGTGAATAATGTCACGATCAATGCAAAAGGTACGATGAGAGGTTTAGACAAACTCACTGGCATTATCAATATGGAAAATCTTTGGCATAGTGGAGTATTAAGTGGCAACCTCTATGATGAAGTGGGTGATTGTAGTGACAACCTCAGAGTGATTGCACAAAAGGTAGACCCAACTCACACGAGTGTAGTCATCAACAATAACGATATAGTAGCGATGACTTGAAACAAAGGGGATACGAGAGGGACCCCAAAATCATAATGAAGAAGATCAAAAGGTATAGAAGAGGGGATACAAAGTATCAAAATTGAGGTATCGGGACGGGTGGTAACAAAGTATCGAAATCCAGAGCCTAAGAGTGTGGAGAGGACATAGAATCCCTAGATGAAGCCATGAATTATTAATGCAGACTTTGTAATAGGTTGGGATAAAGGACGTAGGCATGAATAAATGCGTCGTCCACAGTGAAGTGACAAACAATGTGGAGAAGCGGCAACCGCAGAGCGGCGGATGGAGCGGAGCAATGGCAGAGTGGAGCAGAGGATGTTGTGCAACGGCGCATGTTACATAGCGTCAGATGGAGTGGAGTGATAGACAGTGCCCACGGTGTTGACGACGAGAAGGCTCGATAACGGTGACGGCTATAGAAAATTGACAAAGCGTTTTATGCAGTCATTAAAACACACAAACGTTGGTCAAACAAAATTTATAATTC
>CM044116.1:8063150-8085341 GCA_024174645.1 Lemna minuta
TATTTGTAATTTCATCTCTCATGTAAGGTTTCCAGCTCACGAAATAAGAATAAGAATCCTCTCCCCTTCTTAAGGTGCAGAGATTACCTCTTTCTATATGGTATTAGATCAACCCAAGGTTTTTTCCATGGTGGTGGCAACAAATCTCCCAAACAATTGCCACCACCTTCCTCATGCATTTTTTTCTTTGGGGTGACAATGTTGATTCCATGCAATTATACGATTATTAATGCAAATTAAGACATAAAACATTCCATTTTTATGCATGTTATCATACTTTGAGTGCATATCTATCATTTCATGCAATTTAAAGTTATAATATCAAAATGTAATATTTGACGGATAATTATATATTTTTAAGAATCTATTTTAGAGAAGATTATTACTATCTATATTTGAAATTATAATTGGGTTTTAATAATAAATAATAAGAGAAATTAATTTTTATATACTCATTTATTTTTCTACGTTTTAATTTCTAAGAGAAATGTGTGTATTTTTGAAATGAAAATTTTTCTTTTGTTATTTAAAAAATGATTTTTTGCAATGATAGATAATTTAATTTATGATCCAAAAAAATAAATTTGGATTAATTTAGAGTTTTATTTTGAAAGTTATGAATTTTCTAATTTTTAGGGAATTTTCTGGAATTTTTCTGAATTTAATTCAATTTATCTTGAATTAAAATGAATAAAAAATAAATTTTATATCACATGTTGGCATGGCAACTGACGTGGTGCGAACAAAAAAGGTCATCGCCACATGGCGGCGTATGGACATGCCACATGGCGACGTGTATGTGTTTGCGCCCGCGTGTGTGTGCGCGTGTGATTAGAGAGATTAAACATGCTTTGCAGGATAACGCTAACTCTTTAATGACGCGTATGTTATATACGCATTGAATCGCGTGATTTTTCATCATGTGGGACTATGTTTTTGTTTTTTAATGCACAGGTGATGTGGTGTCACGTGGAGCGTTGAATTCATGTGTTAAATTAAAACCGTAGATTGTCACTTAAGTTGTACGCGGCAATCGGATTGGACAACGATTCATATTTTTCAACATTTAATCTCAGCCATTCATCAAAGGAGTTATAATGGCTAAGATTAAAACTGTCCAAGACACATCTAGAGCGTTATATCAAGATCAGACGGTGGGCGTTTTCTGGCGTTACTTCTTCACATGCGACGTGGAGAGATCTCAACGCTCCATTTTGGATTGGACAGATGCGACTTAACCGTAACAATTCGAAGTTTGGTGTTTTGTTGAGCTCAAAGTCATCGTGTGTTTAAGCCCGACAAACTTATCATTTATAAACTAGGAAACTATGAAGCAACTGGGATAATTGGGATGTACAAGTTTCCTAGGTCGATCCACAAGGATTCTAGGGCATGACAGTATTGATAATAAGAGTAAAGATGAGAGTAATGGTGAAGGATTAGTGGTCAACTCTCCGAGCTGACCGTGAGAGGAAGGGATTTTAATGGATGATTTAAGTAAACCTATAAATGCAAGAATCTTAAACTAAGAATACAAAGAGTGATGGAAGGAATAATTAAGGAAATCTAGATCGTGGAGAAAGAAAGGAAGCATAAGAGAAGAATAAAGAGATAATGAGTTGAGAGGTTGGGAGATCAGGGGAGAAAGGTGGTGAAATCAGAGCGAGAAATGGAGAGAATAAAGAGCTAGATAGGGAACTGGTGGCGTACGACCCCCGTCGCCACCAAGGCATGACACTACGGCGCCGGAGGAGCCGACACCCGCGCGCGTCCAGCCCCCTCGACAGGCGAAGACGAAGAATGCCGAGTTTCACTATACCAAGTGAGGACCTCATCTCGCCACGACACATTTCACAGGGCTCGCGCGCGCGTGGAGTTATCTTTCCCGTCTTTTCTTTTATTATGAACTTATTTAGCCCGCACGTGTTTAAGCGGGCCTTTGCATCTCTTCTTCCTTCTCTTTTAGGCCGTTAGGTGGGTTCTCTCCGTTTCGGGATCCCATTCGTGAGGCTATTTTCCTTTGTGAACCTTTAAATTTCTACTGAGTATGTTTTAGGTGTGGGTTGTGGGCCTCAAGTGGGCCCTTTCCTCTCTCGGCCCACTATGGGCTCTATAAGAGGGGAAGGGACCCCCCCACAAACCCTAGCCGTCATTTGAAGAAAGAAAGGATTATCCCTTATCTCAAGTGGCTGCTCAAGGAAGAACAAGGAGGGAGACCAACCGCCGCCACCGCCGCCGCACCACCACGTGCTGCCGCCGTGCCCGCCGCCGAGGCCGCCGCCTCCCCCTGCCTTGCTCACCGGTTATCATCGTGCAGCCTTCCAGCCGCCGCCGCCGCTGCCGCCGCCTTAGGCCGCCGCCGCCGCCAGATCGCCGCACCTCCACCGCCATCTCCTCCACCCCTCCATTTCCGTCAGTCCAAGCCCTCTTGATGCAGGACCGACGGGGTGAATCGGTCCGGCGCTAATATCCTCTAAGGGGAATCTAAGGATGAAGTGTCCTACGTGCTCTAAATGAGGCAATGAAATCTACGTTCTCCACAAGCAGACAACCGACCGATGCGTCGTCACGGCGTTCCTGGGGTACGCCGAGTAGGATGGAGCGGGAGTCCTCCCAGATCCGTCGATGCAGGGGAGAGAGTAGCCTCTGGTCGTCGGGCAGCTCGGTCGTCAACCCGGCGTCCGGGTCCACGATCCCAATCCCTAGCCCTGACGTCACTCAACCTAACTATGCCCGTGGGCGGTGGAGACAAATGCGGGAAAGTACTGAAGGAAATATAGACTTCAAAGTAAAGAGGGGGGGGATGAGTGCCTAACCTGCGGGGCGCGAGCCCGGTCGGTCGGGGCGTGGGAGGTCGTCGGGCGCGGCAGCGATGTCGAACACCGGGCGAGTCGGCGACGGAACGCGGCTGGCGGTCGGCGTGAGGCGTTGCGGTGAGGAGGCGAGGCGAGTAGAACGAGCGCAGCGAACACACGGGGACGGTAGACGGCGTCCGGGGTCGAGCCGGGGTGGGTCGGAACGAACTGGACCGTCCCGGGCGGCACTGGGCTGGACTGGACCGGTGGGGACCGGTTTGGGCCGGCCTGGTCCGGTCTGGGCCGGCCTAGACTGGTCTGAACCGGTCTGGCGACTGGGACCGGCTTGGACCGGCGGTCCGGTCTGGGCCGGTCGACCGGTCTGAGCCGGCGGGTAGATCTGGTCCGACCGGGGTCAGGGGGGACCAGGTCCGGACCGGCGGGCGGTCTGGGCTGGGCGGCTGACCCAGTCGCGGGGGAGCCGGGTCGGCCTGGCGGCTCGAGCCGGGCGCTGGGCGGCTGGCTCGGTCACAGGGGCTGGGTCGGCTCGACGGGCTCGAACCGGGCGCGGCGAGTGGGCCCAGGTGGCTCGGTGAGGCGAGCTGGGGGGGGTGTGGGCGATTCCCGCTGAGTCGGCTCAGCGGGAATCGTCCATTCGATCCCTTCGTTCTTTTTTTTTTTTAGGTCAGGCGACAGGAGGGCGGGCGGCGCGCGGCGGTGGTCGGCGGCCCGGGCGGCGTCCCTGGACCGAGATGGAGGGCGAACGGGGCGTGCGACGGCGGCGGGTAGGCGGGCGACGTGGTAGGAGGCGGCGGCTTGCGGCGGCGGCGGCTGAGCCAAGGCGGCGGCGGATCGCGGCAGCGTCCGTGGGCAGGGGAGCTGGTGGCTCGCTGCGCGGCGTGGCTGGCGCTTTGGGCGGCGATGGCGGCGACGTCGGGAAGGTCGGCGACTGCGCGGCGGCGCGACGCGGCGGCGCGGTGGCGGAGCTTGAGAGGCGGCAGCAATGGCGGCTTGGGGCGCGGCGAAGGCGGCGGCGTTCAACCCACCCGGAGGTAGAGCAAGGAGTGGCGGCGGATGCGGCGGCGGCGGCTGGCACGTACGCATGCGGCGGCAGCCGCGGCGGCGTCGGCGGTTGGACTCCTCTAGCTTTCCATGAGCAGCCACTCGAGAAGAGGATCTTCCTTCTTTTCTCAAAATGACGGCTAGGGTTTGTGGGAGGGTCCCTTCCCCTCTTATAGAGCCCTTGCAGCGGGCCGAGAGAGGGAAAGGGCCCGCTTGAGGCCCACAACCCACACCCATACTCATAGAAATAGAATAAGATGTTCACAAAAATGGAAAGGGCCTTAGGCTAGGGTCCGAAAGCAGAGGGAAGCCCACCCGGCTGCCTAAAGAGAGAGAGAAAGACATGCAAAGGCCCGCTTAAACACGTGCGGGCTAAATAAAACATAATAAAGAGAAAACGGGAAAGATAGATCTACGCGCGCGAGCTCGTGGCGAGAAGAGGGTCTCACTTGGTGTAGTGAAACTCGGGGTCCTTCGTCTTCGCCTGTCGAGGGGGCTGGACGCGCGAGGTGCTCGGCTCCTCCGGCGCCGTAGTATCATGCCTTGGTGGCGACGGGGGTCGTACGCCACCAATCCTCCCTGGGGATCAAGAACTCGACTCCTGTCGAGTTAGCGGGTGTGCTGGCGGCGGCTCGAGCAGGTCCGGGCCGTAGCGCGTGCTAAGTCGCCCTCCGTGATCCACGCGCGTCATCCTCTCGCTCGGGCGTCCCTGCTAACGCACGAAGAACCTCCGCGAAGCACCATCCCCCGTGAAGTCAATTATTTCCCGCAGCACCTCCTCTACCTCGGCTCATGCCAATCGGTGGTAGTACCTCGGGGAGGGATCTGCAGGGGCAAACTCGCTCTCGAGAAGGGGCCCTGGCTGGAAGGCTGATCATGAGGTGGTAGAGCTGAATAAGTGGCCAAGTCCGCCACGTTGAAGGTCGAGCTGATTCCCCACGAAGGAGGAATGCCGACGACGTAGGCGTTCGCCCACGCGAGGCAGGACTCCCGGAGACGGGCCCGCGCTACGAGCATGAAGCTTCGTAGCCGTGCACCGGGAGAGTATCTCTGAGTCTCAACCGAACCATCACCTGGTCACCCACCTCGAAACTCCCGTGACGACGATGCAAGTCGGCTGGCACACTGTCAGTCTGCATTCCGCCGAGTGATCCTATCATGAATGTATGCATGCAACTCACTCACATGTCGGGCAAATGCAACGCCATCCTCACGAGGCTCTAATGTGGGGTCTACTGCGCTGGATCTAGAGGTTTGCGGGGTACTAAGCCATGGGCAACCTCGAATGGACTCATGCCGGTGAAAGCGGTTCGCCGAGGCGTTATACGCAAACTCAGCACGCGGGATAACTAAATCCCGGTGGTGAGGGTTATCCCCACCAAAGATCGAGTAAGTTTCCTAAACTTCCGCCGATTGACGACCCTCGTCGTCGGCCGTTCGATTACGCCCAGGGTGGTGCGCCGTCGAGAACTTCAGCTTGGTCCCCAACATGCTCCACGCCGTCGCCAGCAGTGGCCGTGCAGCGGGACATGGTCCCGTACGATGGACTTGCGTGATCTATGGCAGCGATCCATCTCCGTGAGTACCGCCTGGGCCACGTCTGCTGACGTCGGCCAAGCTCTTCGAACATGGCACAAAATGGGCGTCTTCGGCAGTGGCACACTACCACCATGATGGAATCATGGTGACGAACCGTGCGGCGAGGTAGTCCGAGCACGAAGTCCATGCTCACGTCGTCCCATGGTCGCGCCTGGGCGGGCGGCGTACGCAGAGGCCAGCATTCTTGCGACACCGCGCTGGCGGCGCACACCCTGCGCGAGCGGCCGATGTTCCCGACATCGCGCGCTTCAGAAACGCTCGGCCAATAGAAGCTGCCGGTTCTACGGCGCTGATCGTCTGTCTCGGCCGAAATGGCCTTAGCAAAGACCTCCCGAATGGCACTCCCAAGTGAGATGATCCCGAGCGATGTGCGAGGGAACGCACAACCTATTCTCGAAGAATAGGTAACCCTCTCGTCCGAAGGTAGTCACGTGCTCCCCGACTCGGGGCCAAGCTCGAGGGCCTCGGACAACGGGGCGAAATCGGGCACGCCGAGTATGAGTCCTTGATGGACTCGAATCCGGTAACCTCGCACCCTCACCAAAGTGAGGAGATGCGCCCAGCGCTCAACGCGTCTCGCGACCACATTATCCTTGCCCTTCTTGTGGCGGATGACGAACGTGTAGTCCTCGCGTATACTCCACCCAACGTGCGTGTCCTGGCCGCTGAGCTTCGCTGCGAGTGGAGATACTTCAGGCCTCATGGTCCGAGAAGAGCACGAACTCCTTGGACAGAGATAGTGACGCCAAGAGCCGCAAAGCCCGAATGACGGCATAGAACTCCTTATCGTACGTAGAGTACCGGAGCTCGACGTCATTCAGCTTCGCTGAAGAACTCCACGGGGTGGCCATCCCCGGCTCGAGACACCCCCGATGCCAACGCCGAAGCGCCGCATGCGACCTCAAACACCTTCCCGAAGCCTGCAACCGTAGGGACCTGTGCTCGGGTCATCAAGGGCCTTCAATCGATCAAGGCTCGCTCAGCCTGCCTCACCCACCGGAAAGTATCCAGCTTGAGGCAATCCGTGATCGGCGCCCGTCACATAACCGAAGTTCGGACGAACCGGGCGATAGAAACGTCGCCAATCCAAGGAAGCTCCGAATGTCGTGGATGGTGGAAGGTCGCGGCCATGACGAAATGGCTCGCACCTTCTCCGGATCGGCGGACACACCAAGAGCCGACACGATGAATCCTAGAAAGGAAACCTCTGGGCCGTAAAGAAGTAGCACTTCTTCTGGTGAGCGTAAAGCTTCTCCCGTCGAAGTGCACGCAGACCCGCTGAGATGGTGGTGGTGGTCCTCTCGACTGCGCCGTAGATAAGTATGTCGTCGAAATAGACGACGACTAAATTTTGCCGATGAATGGGCGCAAGACCTCATTCATCAGCCGCTGAACGTACTAGGCGCGTTCGAGAGACCGAACGCGCATCACTCGCCACTCATATAGACCGCCCTTTATCTTAAAGGCGGCTCTTCCACTCATCTCCATGGCGAATCCGCACTGATGGTATCCGCTTCTCAAATCAATCTTTGAGAAGACTACGGATCCCGCCATCATGTCGAATAAGTCCTGAAGGCGCGGATCGGAAAACGGTACTTTGACCGTAATCCTATTGATAGCACGGCTATCACAACACATGCGCTGTGTACCATCCTTCTTGGCGCAAGAAGGGCAGGGTCACAGCAGGGGCTAAGGCTCTCCCGGGATGAGACCCTTCGCTAACAACTCCCGAACTGTCGCCACAACCTCGTAGCGTGCGGGCTCCATCCGTAGTGGGGGCAGGTTCGGGAGGGAAGCTCCCGCACGAGATCGATCGCGTGCCGGATATGGCGCATCGCGCAACTCGCCGGGCAGATCCTCCCGGGAATACGTCTCCCGAACTCCGCTAGGATCGGCTCAGCCTCGGGGAAGGTGTAGGTGGGTCAGCCCGGTGGGGACGTCAAGAGCTAAGGCAAAACAAACCGGTGTCTCTGCGAGCTCGTCCTGATACTCGCTGGAACTCCGGACCTCGAACCACCATAAGTCCAACTCGAGGTGGCGGTAGGGCGCTGAGCAAGTGGCCGAGCGGTGTAGGGGACCCACACAACTCTACTGGCCACGGTGCATGAAGGTGCAAGTGTTTGCCCTTCTCCTGCCACCGGACGTCGTGGTCATATAACCACTGCCGCCCAAGTATGATGCTCCCGATTTTCATCGGGATAACATCGCACAGCACTATATCGTCATAAGTGCTGATCCGCAAAGGCACCCTACTCTGGAGTCTCACAGGTAGAGACGTAGTATCGATCCAAGACACGTCGTAGGGTGTCGGGTGCGGGTGAGTCGATAGGCCTAGCCGTGGAATCATCGTATCTGACACGGCGTTGACGCAGCTGCCACTATCGACTATCAACTTGCACACTTGCCCATTGATCTTCACATAAGTGTAGAAGATCGAAGTGCGAAGTGCGCAGTCGGCTATCGGGTCAGGGGCCGGTAACGAAGTACCGGCCTGACCAGTCGTCGAGGAGGAGGCGCCGGGTGTCGTCGTGGGTGCGGCGCGGGTCCTCGCTGATGGGGGTCGGGCTCCGGAGATAGTGTCCGAGATGGGCTGGGGCCCTGGAGTGCCACTGCTGGTGCTCGGCACGGCAATGCTGACTACCTGGGATCCGTGTGGTGCCGAGGGGAAGGGAGAGGTCGTAGCACGGGCGATCCTGATGTAGCCAAGGACGTCCGAATCCAGGCAATCCTCCTCTAGTCCGTCGGCGGCAATGTAGACGTCCTCACTGGAAATGTCGTCGCCTCTAGTAGGATCCATGGGAGGCCGAGTCAGCGGGCCGTCGCAGCTGGGCGTCGGCACGACGATACTGGCTACCAGAGCCTCCTGGTGTGTCGTCGAGGGCTGAGAGGAGACCACGGGAGTGATCTCTATGGTGCCAATGACGTCGGGATCCAAGCACTCCTCCTCTAGCCCATCATCGCGACGTAGACGCCGCCTCCTACGACGTCATCATCTACCCGGTAGTTCGGGGCGTCGTCTTCTAACCCGATGAGCAGGTTCGAAGACGGGCACCGGCTGGCCCGATGTCCCTTACCCCCGGCACTTGAAACAAGTGATGGGTTGAGGGGCAACGGCGGTCGTGGCGGAGGGACGAATCCGCCGTCGCAGCTCGTGGAGCTGGGGCTGACCCCACTGAAGTGGGCGGGACAGTCCGACTGTTCCTCGCCAGCAGGTCGAGGCTGGGATGGGGTGGGAGCCGTCGGGAGCGGGTGAATGGGGCCCGGGTGGTCTCGAGGGGCTCGCCGTCACCGGGGCATCGTCTCCCGGCCTCTCCATATGCTCCACGATGCGGTAGGCTCATCAACTTCGGAAGGACAACTCTTAAGCACCTCATTCCGAAGACTGGGTGGTCAGCCCGTGTGTGAAAAGGCCAATGACGCATCCGTGGGTCCTCCACGACCGGCACTCCTCATCCGGCACTCTCGAAAGTCTCGATATAATCCCAGACAGTGACTTGCCCCCGTCGAAGGTCAAGCCACGAAAGGAAGAGTGTCGCTCAGACTCGCCGCGGAACATACTGTTCGCAGCTTCTGGACCATCTCGCCATGTAGTGATCGGAGCCCCCGCCTCTCGGCGGCTAGATACTGCTCTCCCGTAAGATCTTGGCCTGTCCGCCATGTCTCATCTCTCGCGTACTCAACGCAGAGGTCAAGGTCCATACGGTACCAGCCGAAATAAGAGTTCATGCTGGACTCCCAATCGATGAAGTCTTTGGGTTCTCGAGAACCATCAAAGACAGGGACCTCAACCCCTCACGCTCTCTCGCATCCGAATGCGATGGTCCTCTCGTCGACGATCGGGGCCATCACGCCCGTCGTGGTAATCTCGATCGTCCCGAAGATGTCGTGGCGGGCTGGGGTGACGCCGTGGTCGTACTCCCGATCGTAGGGTCGGCGTAGTCCGAGCGCGGTGCGCAGCTGGGAATGTCACGATCATAGCGGGAATACTCCGGCCGAGGGTCGTAGTCTCCGCGGCGATGCTGGTCTCCTCGAACGCCGGTGGTGTACTCGCTCGTGATAGGGATCACGGGAGCGGATCGGATCTCGCTCGAGCGGTCGTGGTACCTATAATCCCGAGCTCCGTGTGCGAGACCACTCGGTGCGCGATCACCTCGATAATCGCAGCGATCATCGTAGGGATGGGCACCTCTCCGGCATGGCTCGTCCGGCGGTAGTCCTCGAAGGGCCACCCCGAGCCGGCGGTCATCATATCGCCTATCCGGGGTGTGGGGTCCGCCGTAGGGACCCCCTCCGTGGGCTAGGGTCGTCGATCCCACTCATCGAGTGCTCGAACGTCACCCGTGGGGCGCCGTGCCCAAGCGGGTGTCGCCGGGGGACCATGCAGCTCGAGTGGATGGGATCGGACTCCCATCTCGCTCTAGGACAGCGCCACCGTGCGGTGAAGATCCGCCCGTGGAAAAAGTGGGGTCGCCACTGGGAAGGCGAGCTGGGTCGCCACGTCCTCCGCGTCGATGCCGGGCTGGTGGAAGGCCGATCATCCAGTAGTCATCGCCGGGGCCTTTCCCGAGCGCCGGCCGCCTGGATCGAGCGAAGGGGAGTGAGCACGTGCGGATCGTCCGTCTGACGAGGGAGGGCTAGGGGGTCCTGCCTCTGAGAAGCCGGACCGCCTAACCCGATGGCGAACCGGAGGCGGAGGAGGAAGGCGAACACCTTCCATTCCGCCCGTCTGGGCATCGGGAATGCCCGCGGACTCCCGAGGATCCCGTGGTGGGGATAAAGATCCCTCACGAACCACGGCTCACGAGTGAGCGTGTCTCGACAACCATGGCTAGCACTCTAGCTATGGGAGAGAGGGGCCATCCCTAGTGTGATGTATGATGCGTGAAGGATAATCTAACTAATCTATATGTATGAATGATGCTAAGTGCGGAATATGAAATGAAACGAGGCGGCGAGCGCGAGCCGAGCGACCCTACGCTCGTGCTCGATACCAAGATGATGCAGGACCGACGGGGTGAATCGGTCCGGCGCTAATATCCTCTAAGGGGAATCTAAGGATGAAGTGTCCTACGTGCTCTAAATGAGGCAATGAAATCTACGTTCTCCACAAGCGTACAACCGACCGATCAGGCCGTCACGTGCGCTCCCTGGGGTACGCCGAGTAGGGATGGAGCGGAGTCCTCCCGGATCCGTCGATGCGAGTGGGAGAGAGCAGCCTCGGTCGCTCGGGCAGCTCGGCCGTCAACCCGGCGTCCGGTCCACGATCCCAATCCCTAGCCCCGACGTCACCAACCTAACTATGCCCGTGGGCGGTGGAGACAAATGCGGGAAAGTACTGAAGGAAATATAGACTTCAAAGTAAAGAGGGGGGATGAGTGCCTCAACCCGCGGGCGCGAGCCCGGCCTGGTCGGGCGTGGAGGTCGCCGGCGCGGCAGCGATGTCGAACACCGGCGAGTCTGGCGACGGAACGCGGCTGGCGGTCGGCGTGAGGCGTTGCGGTGAGGAGGCGAGGCGAGTAGAACGAGCGCAGCGAACACACGGGGACGGTGAGACGGCGTCCGGGTCGAGCCTGGGTGGGCCTGAACGAACTCGGACCGTCCCGGCAGGACTCGGGCTGGACTCGGACCGGTGGGGACCGGCTTGGGCCGGCTGGTCCGGTCTCGGGGCCGGCCTAGACTCGGGGTCTCGAACCGGTCTCGGCGACCGGGACCGGCTTGGACCGGCGGTCCCGGCTCGGGCCTGGCCGACCGGTCTCGAGCCGGCGGTAGATCTGGTCCGACCTGGGGGTCGGGGACGAGTCCGACCGGGCGGGCGGTCTGGCTGGGCGGCTGACCTGGGCGCGGGGAGCCGGGTCGGCTCGGGCGGCTCGGGCCGGGCGCCGGGCGGCCGGGCTCCTGGCCACTGGGGCTGGGTCGGCTCGACGGCTCGAACCGGCGCGGCGAGTGGGCCCGTGTGGCTCGGTGAGGCGAGCCGGGGGTGAGGGCGATTCCCGCCGAGTCGGCTCAGCGGAATCGTCCATTCGATCCCTTCGTTCTTTCTTTTAGGTCGGCGACGGAGGGCTGGGCGGCGCGCGGCGTGGTCTGCGGCCCGGCGGCGTCCCCGGGACCGAGATGGAGGGCGAACGGGCGTGCGACGGCGGCGGGTAGGCGGCGACGTGGTAGGAGGCGGCGGCTGCAGGCGGCGGCGCGCCGAGCGCGGCGGCGGCGGATCGCGGCGGCGTCCGTGGGCAGGGAGCTGGTGGCTCGCGCGGCGGCGTTGGCGGCGGCTTTGGGCGGCGATGGCGGCGGCGTCGAAGGTCGGCGACGGCGGCGGCGGCGGCTGAGCGCGGCGGCGGCGGTGGCGGAGCTTGGAGGCGGCAGCAATGGCGGCTTGGGGCGGCGGCGAAGGCGGCGGCGTTCAACCCACCCGGAGGTAGAGCAAGGAGTGGCGGCGGATGCGGCGGCGGCGGCGGCGGCACGTACGATGCGGCGGCAGCGGCGGCGGCGTCGGCGGTTGGACTCCTTCTCTAGCTTTCCATGAGCAGCCACTCGAGAAGAGGATCTTCCTTCTTTTTTTCTCAAATGACGGCTAGGGTTTGTGGGGGGGTCCCTTCCCCTCTTATAGAGCCCTTGGCGGGCCGAGAGGGGAAAGGGCCCGCTTGAGGCCCACAACCCACACCCATACTCATAGAAATAGAATAAGATGTTCACAAAATGGAAAGGGCCTTAGGCTAGGGTCCCGAAACAGAGGGAAGCCCACCCGGCGGCCTAAAGAGAGAGAGAAAGACATGCAAAGGCCCGCTTAAACACGTGCGGGCTAAATAAAACATAATAAAGAGAAAACGGGAAAGATAGATCTACGCGCGCGAGCTCGTGGCGAGAAGAGGGTCTCACTTGGTGTAGTGAAACTCGGGATCCTTCGTCTTCGCCTGTCGAGGGGGCTGGACGCGCGTAGGTGTCGGCTCCTCCGGCGCCGTAGTATCATGCCTTGGTGGCGACGGGGGTCGTACGCCACCACCTCTCCTCCCTGCCCCCCCTTCCTCCACTACTCGCCCGATCAGATTCCTCCACCTTCGTCCTCACCACATTCCCACGGTATCCCCTTCACCAGCCTCACCCAACGACCATCATTCCCCCGATTCCTCACCCTCTCCCCTCCTGTCATCTCCACGAACTACCCCAGCCTTGAATTACTCTGCGAACGCATCCGATCCGTCTCCTTCTCCCTCTCCAGACCCTTCCCTCTCGTTCTCGAAATCCCGATTTCCCATTACCGATCCACCGTCATCGTCATTTCGTTCCCCTCCGACCCTCTACATTTTCCCAAAAAATTCTTCCCTCCTCTCGAAACTCCCTCCTCTCCGCCGACTCACCTGGAACCGTCAAGAATCGCCCGACCCCCCATCTCCCGATCTCAGAACCTGCCTGAATCGGCCGCGAGGTACCATCCTTAATTCTCTTTCCCGTCTGCCGTTCTTCCCCACTCCTCCGACATTCGCGGAACACCCCAAATCCGCGTCCCCTTTCTCGTCAGTTCGCCGCGCCCCCAATTTCCACCCCCTTCGGAACTCAAATTTGATCCCACTTCCGTGTGCGATCCATCACTTCGCGACCTACTGAACTTCCGTGGACGGTTCGCCTTCTACAAACCGTCATCGACCGCGGAATCTTTTGTACCCTCTTCCCTCCCTTCACGGGAATTCACCCCCGCCTAGAGCCGCAGATCTGTCGGAGATTCCACGCGGGAATTGAACCACCGGTCGTCCCCGATTATTTTCATCCTGCACCCGCACCTGAGCCGTGTGCGTGTGCGTCATCATCAACTCCCGACGCTACCGCCCGTCGCCACCTGCTCCCAGCCAATCGCTGGATTGGTGTTCGTCAACCATTCCCACGCGCTGTGTGTGTGTATACCCGAGGCCGTGGTACCGAGTCCTACTCCGCGAACGGCCGGAGCGATCGTCCTCTCCGTCGTCGACATCTCGCCTCTTCACCGTTGCTCACCCCGCTGCTACTACGCCGCCTTATCGTTTCCTCCCCGCCGTCCGCCCGTGCTGCGTACGATCGGCCTCCCTCGTCACGACCGACCGGGCTCGCGCCCTGCAGGTTAGGCACCCATCCCCTTTTAATTTACGTCAAGTCTATATTTCCTTCAGTGTTTCCCGCACCGTCTCCGCCGCCATCGGATTTAGTATAAGTGAGTGTTTAGACGACAGTGATAGGATTCCATTCGTGGTCCAACCCGTCGGGTTGACTGTCGAGCTCCCCTCGGCGACTCACGGCCCAACGCCCGCGAGGACGTGGACCGGAAGGCATCCCGGACGGACTCTACTCGGCTCACCCCAGGGACTACGGAGACGACGCTCGATACGGCACTCTGCTTGGTCGCACCACTGGTTCATTTCATCATCTTAGAGATCCCCTACCCTCCCTCTAGTTTCGCGGTGTTAGATCAGTTTCACACCTGGTCCTGCATCAGGAACCTTTTTAGGGGAAATAAATAGAGAGAAGGAGTAATAAAATAGACAAATAGAAAAGGATAAACGTGAGAAAGTGTGTGAGGGAAGGGAGTGACTCGCAATAGATTACTCAACCGAGAGAGAGATTAGAAAAATTAGGAGAGAGAGAGTTAGCGAGAGAGAACTAGATTTAGAATGAGAAAGAGGAAGATAGAAAGAATGCAGATTTTGAGAAAGAGCAGATTTAGAGAGAAAGGGCGGGATTAGAGAGTTAATGTAAAGTGTGAGAGAGCGAAGAGAGAGAGAGAGGGCAAGATCGGAAGAGGTGAACTGGGGAAGTGGCGAAATTGGCGAAATGAGAGTCTCTAGGAAGAAAGGTGGAGTGGCAAAATTGGAAAAGAGGGAGAGGGAATGGAATTGACGGCGACTCAGAATGAGAGCGAGAAGTGCGGTTACCTGAGAGAGAATGGAGAGAAAATCGAGGAGGGGGAAGAAATATAGAGAGAGGAGGAAGAGCAAAAATTAAAATGCAACCGAGGAGGAGATGCAGTTGGAATTTACCGAACGAGAGATTGACCGTGAGCGAAAGAGAACTGGGGAGTTAGGGAGATCAAGAGAGAGAGAGAGAGAAGGGTAGAGCAAGAGGGAGTCGAAAAGAGAGAATGATGAAGATAAAGAGAGATGAAATAGATGGAGAGTTCAGAAGAAAAAGTGGAAAGTGAGAAATGCTATAATGCGGAGAAGAAGGTTGTGATGCGGAGGGCAAAATTTAAGTTCAGGTGGCAGAAGTAAGAGCGCGAGAGAAGGATGCGATGCAACAAAAGGGAATTAAAGAGGGAGAGGAGATATTGAAGGAACAAGAGAACAATAGAGGGAGTACTGGAGATGACGAGAAGGAGATACTAGTTAGGTGGCCGGCACAGGGCGGGCGGGTGGCCGGCGCAGGGGGGGGGGGCGGCTTGGCAGCAGCGGTGGTTGCAAGGCCCAGTGCTGTCGCCGGGGTTGCGGCAAGAGGTGGCAGTGGCAGCGGCGGCTGCGGCTGTGGCAACGGTAGCATGTAGTCGTGTGGCGGCGGCGGCGGTTGGACCCCTTCCTTAACCTTCCTTGAGCAGTCACTCGAGAGGGAGTTCACTCCTTTCTCTCTTCAAATTCCACTTTTCATGAGCATACAAAGCACATTGAGATTGACTGCCACTACATACAAGACAAGGTTATGTGTGGAGTCATCTGACAAGACTATTTCGTATGGTCATTGAATACACACGATATAGTGTCAAAACAAAGTCCAAACTTACCAATTTGATGAAATTAACTCGAATTGAGGGGTATAATGGTAAATAAGGGTCGAATCCACAGGAAAATAAGGAAATTTATGATGATCTCTTCGAAATTGATCAAATCGGACGATGAATTGATGATAAAAATTGTGGAAAATTGTACATAATGAAAGAGAACTTCAAATCGTTTCCACATAATAAAAAATCATCGAAATTGATCTTGATTTCGTGGACAAATTGAAGATCAAAGTAGAGAGAATTTTCTGAAATTATAAATCACGAATTTAACGAAAATTAAACGAAATTAAACTTTAATTCCTAATCTAAATTAAAATTAAACATGAATGGAGGATAGATTAGCAAAAACGACTCCACTAACCCAAGATTGCGATCGGATTAACACGATTAATGACCTCAATCGTCGAAAACACGAAGAACGCGATCGTGGAGTTCAAGCTGTGATTTCTCCTTCGTCTCTCAACCAAATCTCGATTTCAAACCCTCCGTGGATGCGTAAATGAGTGTAGAAGAGGATGAAATTGAGAGACTCGAGAAGGGAGGTGTCTAAACAGATCAATTGGATTGATTTTTATCTCGAATGCTTAGAAAATCGGAAGAACATCTCTATTTATTCAAGTTTTGGGCGTAACCGTCCGATCGAAACGATCAACGGTTACGATGTAACGGTCCATCGTGGACCATTTTGATTATGTCGCAGCCGTCGGATCTTGGATGGAGCGTCCGGATGAAGCCGTTGAGATGCGTTATAAAACGCATTAGATCGCGCCCCTTGAATCGTGATCCGATGGTCAGGATGCGTAGCGCGCGATTCAATCCGGACCGTTATGACTCCCTCCTTTAGAGCACATGCGCGATTGTGACCCGGTGGACCATGAGTCCACACGATCCACGCACATCGTTTGGTGAGTCCTTTGATCCGATGCTCCTTATTAATCCACGTCACCTGCGTTTTAAAAACTGTGGGGGACTTAGTCCCACACGGAAAAAATTAAGGGGAACACGCGTGTATATAGGATGTGACGATTTAGAGGGTTAGCTTAAATTCCGAATACAGAATGCTTATATGTCATATAACCCATATACTTACGATAAATATAAATATGCATACGTGTCACCTATGCTCCACGTAGGCGCTCGCGTGGGCTCGCGTGGCGCTGCCATGTAGCCTTGAGTGCCACGTCACATCCATGTGGCCCCGCGCGAATAAACCCCCCTTTTTGCTTATTTTTAAATCATTTTTTACATTAAAAATAGCAAAATTAATTCAGAAAAATCCATAAAAATCCCTAAAAATTAGAAAATTCATAACTTTTAAAATATAACTCCAAATTAATCCAAATTTCTTTTATTTGATCCGAAATTTAATTATCTATCATTCTAAAAGGTAAAAATTGATAAATAATGAGAGTTTTAATTTTTATTTCAAAAATACATTTATTCTTTAAGTATTTTCTCTTAAGAAAATATAAATAAATGTTTATAAAATGATTTCTCTCATTATTTTAACTCTAAAAACATCTACAATCTCAAGTAAAGATGGGTTATTTAAATTATTTATCTTTAGATCATCATATTTAACCCTAATTTAAAGTATTTTTGAGATTAAAATGACTTTTTCATGGAATGATAGAAAAATACACATAAATATGATAACATGCATGGAAATGAAATCATTTATACGTTAATATGCATCAATAATCATGTTTTATCATGTTAATTTAGCATGTTATCATCATCTCCACTCCTCATGTGGCATCATCTCATCAGCTTGCAAACATGTTCACAAAGAGTCTAGTCTAGATCTCATATGACGCCACGTGTACCAAGTTGGGCATGTTTGATTTATATGCTCCAACTTGAAGGGGAGTGTCCGATGGTGGTATTGGGCTCTCGGCCCATTTAAGGCCTCTCATCTTCACCTCTTATATAAGGTCCTCTATACTCTCATTTCTATATACAATTCTAGGGTTTCTTTCTCTCATCGTCAACACTTCTCTTGTCTATTAAATGGTACAATGATTTCTTCATAGAGATTTCTAAAAAAAAGAAATTCTAACCTCCTTAATCCTTCAAAAATATTTTTATTTAAAGACTCCTTCTTTCTAAAGAGGGGTGTCAAGGTCTAGTATTATAGGAAGTCTCCATTCTTGAGTTTGATTGACATTTGTCTTTGCCAATGTCTATCGTTAGACAACCCAACCTTCCTTGATGTTGTTTATGAGGAATCTTTGTGTCTTGGTATTTTGAAAATTCTTGTCTCAACTTCAGTTGATTGGATGACTTCATCACCTTGTTTATAAAGGCACTAGTTGCTAGGATAAAAGCATCAAACAATGAACTATTGAATCAAATGTTTGATGCATAGAAGCACCAAGGGGAGATGATTTATCATCTGTTATAGATTAAAATCATACTTAAAAGATTCATTTGAAGGAGATCTTTAAGCCATTCAAGTATCCGGCTTCTAATAGTATCCTCACAATCTTCGGACAATTGGATCTCTTGTAGAACACTCGTCACAATGAGAGGAAGAGAATAGAGGGGGGATTTTTCCACAAGTCTTGTATGGGTACCTTTGTTATGGTTTTTCTCTCCCTATTTATTGACTTTGGAAATGTGAAATTTTTAAAATAAATGTGAAATTTACATAGACCTTATGTGTATGACCCTCTAGGTCCATATATCTTGCCAATTGATAACTCTCTCAACCCAATAAAACTTTTTGGTGCTCCTAATTAATCAACTATATCAACATATAGATTGATTTCTTAATGATCGATTTAACCCAATCTATAAGTTGAGTTACCATCCTTTTGGGTGCCAAGCTACACTACGTACTCCGGGAGATATAGAGTATATTGGAACTTCTTCATGAAACCTTACCGTCATTAGTTATTTTGTATATATAATCCTTCATCCCCGCAAGACTCATAAATGATTTAGGGCATGGTTAACTGTTAAACCCTAACCAACCACTAAATTTAGCACTGATGCGAGTGGGAAATCATTGAGACCAACTTCTCTAATATTTGCACTACCTTAGCAAGGATTTAATTGCATCTCATTCCTTTTGAGGATTTCATGTCTTATTGATAACATGTTATTTATAGATGAATTTACATGATTATTAATGCAATTAAAGGCATTAATCATTCCAAATATATGCATGTTATCATATTTTAAGTATATTTCTATCATTTTATATCATTTCATATTATGATCTTAAAATACATCAATTTATAGATAATTATACATAAATAAATATTATAAATTTAATCCTAATTATATTTAAGATCATAATCATGTTTTAATGATGAAAACATAAGAGAAAAGATCTTTACTAATATTTATGTATTTTTATAAAGTTATTTTATAAGATACATAAATGTATTAAATTAATTTAAAATTCATTCTATTTTTATTTTAATAATTTGAATTTTTATAATAATAGATTATTCAATTTCTGATCCAACAAAACAAATTTGACTTAATTTGGATTTGTATTTTGAAAGTTATGATTTTTACAATTTTAAGGAATTTTCTGGAATTTTTCTTGAATTTATATAAATTTATTTCGAATTTTAAAGGGTTAAATTAATTTAAAAAATCGCAAAAAGAGTGCGTATTTCTCGCAAGCACATGTGGATGTGACGTGGCACGCAAGGCCACGTGGCAGCGCCACGCAGACCCGCGCGAGTGCTTGCGTGGCACTGAGGTGACGTGTATACATATATTATTATAATACTTAGGTTATCGTACATATAAGCGTTCCATAAAGGAACTCCCTAATCCACTAATTAACCTCACCTTATAAACACGATGAATCCCTTTAATTTCCTCCATGTGGGACTATTACTCCTCTTTTATTTAATTGCAGGACGCGTGGCATGATGAGAAGCGTTGGATCAACATCGCGACGAAAAGCACGCGTCGATGCAGTGGACGCGAGGTCCACCCGATCTCTAATCACGCACGTGGTTAAAAAGAAGTTTAAGTGAATCAATCTCAGCCCTCCATCAAGGGAGTTATAACGGCTGCGATCATTCACGACTGATGGATCTCCGATTTAATCACGATCGCACGATGAAGATCCGACGAACGAGAGGAAGCGACACGTCTCTTTGCACACAATACGTGGACTCATCTCGACCTTTGATCGTTGATCAAACGGATGCGATATAATTGCACCATTTTGATCGATGGATGCCTCATCGTGACCGTTGATCAAGAGGCGACTCTTCATCGGACGGTCGCGCCCAAAATTTCCTCTTTAAATACTGTTCTTCGCGACGGAAAGAAGCGCCCTTGAAATTTTGAGAAATTCAAACTGTCCAGACACCAATTTCGAGTGCCATTTAATTTCTTGTGTTCTTAATACATTTCCGCATCCAAGGACTACTTGAAATCAAAGTTTGATCGAAGGAGAGAGGAGAAATCACATCTTGAACTTCAATTTCATCTTCGAAAACGCGGAATGAAAAGCCATGCATCCGGCGAGTAATAGGATCATTTTGAAGGCTACTTTGGGTTAGATTGCATTTTTTCATCTTAATCTTTCATCATTTAGTGTTAATTTTATATTTAGAATAGTAGATTAAGTTTAATTTTTTTTAATTTCTGTTTTAAATCATTTTTGCGATACGAATTTTCTCCTAACTTCAAGCTTTGATTACTCTGCGAATTCTCATCCAAATCACCTGATTTTTTATTATGTGGATTCGCAATTGAGTTATCTTTCTTAATATACTAAAATGTCCAATTTCTAATCTCAATTCGTCGTCCGATTTGACCGAATTTCAAAGGTATATCTCAAATTTCCCTAATTCTCCGTGGATTCGACCCTTAATTACCATTATACTCTTTAATTAAATTGATTAATCATAAATTGGTAAGTTTAGGACTTTTTTTTGATACTAAATCGTGTGCATTCAACAACCATACCATTTAGTCTCGTCACTTATCTAATCTATGAAGTTTTGGAGATCCCATGACTAAGGATTTGTAAGTCATGGTCAAAACATGATTATTCATCTTCAAGATGCTTGTAGTGTCTCAAGTCAAAGGACCACATACACAACCATGACACATGAATCAACTTGATTGATAGTTTAGTATAATACCATTCAAGGATTCATATATATTGGTTCAATGAACTCTTTCTCCAAAAAATCACCCACTATCTATCATTAGTGTCTCTACTCCAATGGCCATAGTATCATTCATATTCATCATATGAATCAGATCAAATAGTGCTATTCCTTTTAGTTAATTTGATGTCTTTCTTGAATATCGCACTGAGAGGAATATTTAGAATATAGGTTTAAAGACTAGTGATTAGTGTATTATGATATCATCATAATGCACATGGTCATTACATATGCTCATAGAGTTCATTGCAAATATCACATAAGAATGAAAATGAATAAAATTTTATTTCAAACAATATAAACGAAAGATGAAAGTGTGATTGGGTTGCATGCCACATAATATCCATCACTAGTAACACCACTTGGTTCCCATTCTTGTCGACTATCCTCTCCTCACTTGCTCCTTTCATCCCTTTGATTTGTCTTGTCTTTCTTATGCATGCCACATCACTTAGTAGGGTTTTCCCGAGTGGTAGTGTAATTGCATGTGCCATATTCACCACAAAGGAACGACCTATCTGTACAAATTTTTCAGCATGTAATGATGGCAAGGTATGATCCCTATTATCTCGGTGTATTACTATACATGATAGGTTGCCCCTCTATGAGGGTGGTCTTGCCCACCAATGGAGCCCATTTAAAAATAGATAAAAAGGGAAGAAAAACAAAAAAATAGGAAAGGAAAAAAAAGGGGAAAACAATGAAGAAGAAAAAAAATCATAATAAAGGGGGGAATTTTTTGTAAACTTTATATCTAGTTATTAGAGATAAGGGGAAATCTCTTCTTTCTTCATCTAACTCTCTTTGCCAATGGCAACCTCTAGCACTTCCATTGTCTCTGACATATATCCATGCCAAAAGGGAGCACAACTCAAGAGGAGCCCCTACCCTTTTAGGGTTAAAAAAATAGGAGATAAGATTATATTGAAGAGTGGAATGTCATATA
The DNA here is from genome assembly GCA_024174645.1 of Lemna minuta. Taxonomy (NCBI): domain Eukaryota; kingdom Viridiplantae; phylum Streptophyta; class Magnoliopsida; order Alismatales; family Araceae; genus Lemna; species Lemna minuta. Next base: position 8,084,436 of record CM044116.1, read on the forward strand.
TAGGCTATTGTACAAACTAAAAATTTCTAGACTATCCATCTAGTTCAAATTTACCTAAGTAGCCTAAACTATCATAGGTTGTAATCAGGCCACTTCACTTATTCACTGATTTTTGGCCTCCACATACCTTTATCATATCTGAACACCATGGTATTGCCTTACTCTTACCCTACTCTTTCTGTATAATACTTTGTATCTCTCTCTTTTCTAATCCAAGATACTTTCATCTCACTAATATGTTTTTGTGGCAACAAAATTCTCACAACAACACAACAAGGACTGTAAGAAATGACTATAAATACCTTATGTATAACTAATTCTTCTAAAAATATTTGATTTCATTGTTTCACACTGAAATTCATTAGATGTGCTAAAATAGTAATTACTTAGCTAAAAACTTTATTTCAAATACAAGCGACAAGGGATAAATTGCACTGTATATCTGGGTATGTCCTCTTACACTTGGGAAGTTGTATCAAAAACTCCCTCAACACATAATTTTTCAAACTCAAATGAATAAATGAGAGGTCTCATCAACATACTCAAGGTAAATAGAGTAGATTATGCATCATATGAGGAATATAATCATTTCTTCAAATACAATGAAAATAGCCATTCTCTTTGAGTATATAATTTAATCATGCCTCGGTATGGAATTCATATTATGTATGGTATCTTGTCTTGGATATATTGAATGTTGACTGTAATGTGATGTATTCCAACATAAAATGTGGAATTGTCATCTATGAATATGGAGAACCCAACTATCACAACAATTTTTATGGCCATGTGCACTCAAAGTCCAAAGTCATTAATCTTTATATAGAACTTGATTCAAAATTTCCACTAGATATAGGACACCATTTTGTTTTTACCTTGTCACACGGTGTAGTTACCTCCAATGTA